>JABUQX010031520.1:60000-81063 GCA_015478945.1 Trachelipus rathkii | reverse complement strand
GGAAGAGCGCATATGTCCAACCAATCCCGAAAAAGGGCAGCCGCTCTGATCCTTCCAACTATCGTCCCATAGCTCTCACTTGTATTCTATCTAAAATCTTTGAAACTCTTCTTAACTCTCATTTCCTGGATCATCTGGAGTCTCATTCCCTTCTTTCAGATCATCAGTATGGCTTTCGACGCTCGAGGTCAACTGGTGACATACTATCCTATTTTACCGATTTATGGTCTCTCTGCACTTAGGGACTATGGGAGTCTTGGTGGTGGCACTCGATATATCAAAGGCTTTTGATCGAGTATGGCATGCGTCGCCATCTCTAAGCTCCCTTCCTTTGGGTTTCCTCCTCCTCTTGCTTGCTCTGTCAAGTTTTCTCTCTGATCGTTCCAAATCAGCACTTATTGATGGAGTGACTTCTTCCTCCTTTCCTGTTAATTGTGGTGTTCTTCAAGGTTCTGTTTTATCTCCAACTTTATTCTTACTTTTCATCAACGATCTCCTCAGCTTTACTTCTAACTCTGTTCACTCTTATGCCGATGACTCAACTCCCCATTCTTCCACTCATTTCAAACCTGCTCCCTCTTTGCATCTAGAGTTGCCTCTCGTCTTCAGCTTTCTGATTCTATTCTTGCCGACCTTGATGGGATTTCCGGTGGGGCCCCCACAACCTTGTGAAATTCAACTCTTTGAAAACTCAACTTCTTTACATCTCCCTCTCAAAAACACCTCCTAACTTTCCTATTTTTTTCGACGGTTCTAACGTCTCACCTGTTGACAACATAAACATTCTTGGTCTGAACATAAACAAAAAATTGTCTTGGAAACCTCATATCACAACGGTTGCTAAGGTGGCCTCAAAGAAACTGGGAGTTCTGTTCAGGTTGCGGGAATTTTTCTTCTGCACAGCTACTCCAGTTATATATACCTTATTCGCCCTTGTTTGGAGTACTGTTCTCACATATCTGGGGGGCTACACCCTTCTATTGGATAGAGTTGAGTCTAAAGCTAAGAGACTAATTAACTGTCCCCTACTTTCTAACTCTCTTGACCCTCTATCTCTGCGACGTGACGTTGGCGCACTATCTCTTTTCTATAGGTACTACAACGGTAAATGCACAGAGGAGTTGGCCACTCGCATTCCACCTCCATTGCGTCTCGCAATACAAGAGGTGCCATGCTCTCGCATGAATTGCGTGAGCATTGAAAATCCCAGACTCGTTCGTTGTGGTGCCTCCTTCCTTTCCAGCCACATCTGTTCTGTGGAACTCCTTGCCATCTTCTGTTTTTCCAACTGTATTTAATCTTCCTCTCTTTAAAACCCACGTCTGCGCACACCTGAGAGATTTGCGTTAGGCTTGGGCTTGGGTGGGCTTTCCGGTATTTTATTTCCTGCCCCCTCCTTGAAAAGGGCCCAGCCCGTGAGTAGTGGTAATCTGTAGAAAAAAAAAACATTTGCTGTCATGCTGCTACTTGATCCTTTCCCAGGATTGCTTGTAGGCCTAAAACAAGTTAATTCAATGTAATCTTTAATAAGAATAACAAACACAATATATTTACAATCTCCTTATATACTAACACAGCGATGCTTATATACAGTGCGCCGACTCCGCATGTGAAGCTCCATTTTGATAATGTTTGGACTTCTTCAATGCCACAAATATTATTATTATTATTATTATTATTATTATTATTATTATTATTATTATTATTATTATTATTATTATTGGTTCATTTCTCTTTTTTTTCTTTTTTCTCTGAATCATAAAATTTTAGCTTAAATTTTTACAATTTTGTTTAAATTTTTAAAATATATCTATGGTAAAATAAATCTCAATTTATTTTTAGAAAGGTGGAGCATTATAATTTTAAAACAATGTTCCTTTTTATTAGTAAAGTAATATATATATATATATATATATATATATATATATATATATATATATATATATATATATATATATATATATATATATATATATATATATATATATATATATATATATATATTAAATGAGATATTTTTCATTTTCAAAATTATTTTATCTTGTAGTTAAATTATTTTCATATTAGATATTTATTGAGTTGAATAAAAACTAAAACAATACCATAGGGTAGATGCACAGCAGGCTGGCGTGCATGCGTGGCAGACCGCTCTCCGAATCGTTCGCTCCAAATGCGCGCTGCGCAAGAGCGGTGCCGTGTAACAACTTACTCGCGCTGCGCGTGAGTAAGTTGTATATATCAGAGAGAGAGAGAATTTTATCGTTATAAATCATAATTGACTAAATAAAATTGTTTAAAACACTTAAAATAAAAAAAAAGTAAAGAACTAAAAATTTATTGAACTTCACCACAAAACCACAAATATTGATTAAGTTATTTTCTCTCTTATAGGGTAAATTTTACTTTTTCCTTGTTAATAAAACTTCTCCAAAGAACGTAAGAAAAACGAGACATGACCCTTATTATTATTATTATTATTATTATTATTATTATTATTATTATTATTATTATTATTATTATTATTATTATTATTATTATTATTATTATTATTATTATTATTATTATTATTATTATTATTATTATTATTATTATTTTAATAAGATATTGTAATAATAAAGTTTGAAATTTTGATTGTATAAAAATTTCTAAGCTTTTTACATTGTATATAATTTATTATTATTATTTACTTTATTTATTATTATTATTATTATTATTATTATTATTATTATTATTATTATTATTATTATTATTATTATTATTATTATTATTATTATTATTATTATTTATTAATTTTCTTCAGAATCAAATTAATGATGACTTAGAGAAAAAATTTGAAGAAAAACAATGGCAAATACCTGAAATATTATTAAGGTTACCTGGTAAGATTTTATATATATATATATATATATATATATATATATATATATATATATATATATATATATATATATATTATATATATATATATATATATATATATAAATATATATATTATATTATATAGTAGTTATATATATAGTATATATATATATATATATATTGTTATATATATATATATATATATATATATATATAATATATATATATATATATATATATATATAAATATATATATATATATATATATACACATATATATATATACATATATAAGAAAAATAAATATATATATATATATATATATATATATATATATATATATATATATATATATATATATATATATATATATATATATATATATATATATATATATATATATATATATCGTAAGATTGGGTAACTTTGAACAAAATTTTTACCATAACATATTTCATGTTATAACTCACAAACTATTTGGTGTAGAACAAAGGTTCTCAAACCTATTTCGTCTACCGCCCACTTTTAAAATCAATTATTTTTCAGCGCCCCCCAATTTTTTTTTACTTTACCAAAACTTAAAAACTACAATGACATTCTTTCTTTCTTTCTTTCTTTATCTTCCTTTATTTTCCCAAGAATGGGAGTAAGGTGCGTGACGAGCATCGGAAAAGAAAAGCAGTAGAAGAGCATGACATAAGTCGAAAAGAAAGCCCAGCCTTAACCGCCCCCTCAGTACCATTAATTAGCGAGAACTCATCGCAGTCAGAAAATCCACCCTAAAGCTTCATGGGACAGCGATGGACCCTCACTATGGTAGATCGTCAGTGTAAGGGTTCATCCCTTGGCCCAGGTGGGCCACAACCATACTCCCTCACAAAACCCCGCCATTCACTCCTGTTATACACCTTTCTTCTCGCCTCTACCAAACTCACATTTCTCTCCTTCAGACATTCATTCACCGACTCAATCCACTTTCTCTTCGGTCTCCCAGCCGGTCGGTTCCCAACACACTCGCCACTATACATTCGCTTAACCAACCGACTATCATTCATCCTTTCCACATGACCAAACCATCTCAACATACTCATTTATTCTCTCATTTACCCCTTTCTTCACACCACACAACTCTTAATACGTTCATTCCTCATTTTATTAATTCTTCTCACACCTAGCATGCCCCTAAGATGGTCCATCTGAACACATTGAACTTTAGATCTATACTTCTTATTCCAGACCATAGTCTCACTACCATACAATAACACAGGTAGCAACATACCCTCATGTAAGACTCTAGCGCACTCAAGACTTAGTCCCTTTACATTCACCAACGATTTAATTGCACCAGCAACCTTCCTGCCATTCACAACTTTCCTACTACACTCTGCATCATCCGTTCCCTTCTCATCCAACACATACCCTAAATATTTAAACTCAGACACTTGTTCCAGCTGCTCACCATCTAACATAACTTCACACTGAGGACTGTCCTCACTCACAACCATAACCTTACTCTTATCTACGTTTACTTTCAAACCCCTCCTTTTACACACCCTGCCAAATCTCTCTACCAATCCTCTCAAACTCTCTTCAGATTCGCCACACAGAACCAAATCATCCGCATATAATAGGTAGGGCACCCTCCACTCATCTCCATTCTCCATCATTCTAACACCATTTCCTGCCATCCCCACCTCGAATTCTTTCATAACCCCATCCATATACAAATTGAATAACCAAGGAGACATAACACAACCCTGTCTCACTCCGCTATTAATCCTAAACCAATCACCATTGACACCATTTATTCTTACACACGCTTCACTATCGTCATACACACTTTTGATTCCATTCAGAAGCCTACCACCAACACCATATATCACTAATACCTGCCATAAAGCTTCCCTATTAATCCTATCATACGCCTGTTGTAAATCCATAAAACCTAAATATAATTTATTCTTCTTCTCCCTCATTTTCTCAATCATTCATTACTTTAATTAATTTAATTATAGTGTGCTATATTAGTATTAGTCTGGTCTAGAGTTTAAACTTACATTCTAAACGAGACTTCTGTTTTTTTCAAAAAATGAATAAATATCTTTAGTCTATTTTAGTTTTTTACTTGGTGATGACACTTCCGGCTTAGAATTTGAATGGCTTGATTCAGAATATGAATCGACCACTTCACTTTTTGAGGTAGGTCTCAAGGATTCAGACATTGAATGTTAGATTTCTGAAGCATCTCTGTCTCATCCATATCATCGATGTATCTGAGTTTAAACCTAGAATCATGAATCTTAGGTAATTTAAGATTTTGATTTCTTCGATGGGATTGGAATCGCTCTGTAAAATCCTCTTTAAGATCATCTACCATGGTTTTTATACCACTTGCTGAATCACGGGCAAATGCAAGAAATTTTCTCATTAGACAAATAAATGGAATGATTAGGGAAACTAAAGCATTATTGGCACTCATGTCTAGCGTAGCTTGTTTGAAATCCTTCAAAATACATATAAGCATTTCAAGTAACTCCCACTGAGAGTCTGATATGCATTTATTTATTTATTTATTTTTTTTTGTAGTACAAAACAAAACAACTGCTTTTTTTTTGCTCTAAAGATCGTTCCAACATATGTCGAGGGGTCCTCCCTCCTCTTGTCCGTTTTACCTGGTCCATATGCCTCTCTCTCTGTCCACCATCTCCTGATTGACTGTCCGGCTTTGGCATCGCCACGTCGTAGGTACTTTTTTTGATATCGCCTCCATTCGGTATAGAAATAGACTTTCCTCCATTCTTTCTGAATCTCCGCTCTTTCGTTCATAGGTGCTTTTTGCGTTCTTACGAGAACTGAAGTTACTTCATGAGTTGTAAATAGTTTCCATTGACGTTCCATTTCGTTATGTCTAGGCGCAGGCCCTATTGTTGATTTCACTAGTATAGCCGCTTCACAGTGAGCAGTGTCTAACCTGTACAGGAACTAAAAATTTTATTATTATTATTATTATTATTATTATTATTATTATTATTATTATTATTATTATTATTATTATTATTATTATTATTATTAATATTATTATTATTATTATTATTATTATTATTATTATTATTATTATTATTATTATTATTATTATTATTATTATTATTATTATTATTATTATTATTACAGGACACTCCTTCATAGTTGCATCAAATAATGAAGATTACGAAGACAAACAGGGTTATGACTGTGTATTATGTTATCAACGTTCCTGTAGGATAAACTTGAAAAAAATAATTAAACACTGTGAATCAAAAAAAGAACATTTTGCTTGAAAGTTATTTTATATATATATATATATATATATATATATATATAGTAGTATATATATATATATATATATATATGTACTTTTTTATATAAATATTTGAATAAATCTATACATTTAGCAGCATTTTATATATATATATATATATATATATATATATATATATATATATATATATAGTTATATATGGTTATAGTTATATATATATATATATATATATATATATATATATATATATATATATATATATATATATATATATATATATATATATATATATATATATATGTAAAGGGGACTGTTTTTAGGTGTCCTTCTTGAAAGTTCATATGTCTCTCTTAGGAAAGTGCATAACAACCTGGAACCAGATCCCAGAGTTATAATAGTTATATTTTTATAATCATGAGTGTCATTACTTATTTATTATTTATTATGTAGATATTACCAAAATTGCTTAAATAAGAACCATACTGATAAATATATTGTTTCCAGAAAACTAATGAGTTATCTTAATTTGTTCTTTTGTAATTAATTATCTGTTTGTTGCTGTTAAGTAAAATTCTCTATTCATATAAAACTCATCTGGAAGAATTTATTATATATTTTAAATCAAACACTTTTGATGAGTTCTCAATAAACCTTCGGTTGATTGTGTTTCCTGAAGTGTTCGTTCTGTCTGACGTTTTTACGAAGTTCATCGAATTTCTCTTCAAGGTGTGTATTCCATTTAAATACTTAAATTATAATAATTTAACTGTAACTACTAAAAATAATACATAGAAGAATAAATTAAATGTTAAAATCATATATATCTACTAAAGTAAAATAATGGGTAAAAGCACTTAGGAAATAACACATAAAGTGTAAATATGCCAAACATTATAAAAAGCATTTTTGCAGATTCATGCACTGTAGGTCGGAGAAGTTATTGCAGTGAGAATTGAATGACCAGATACTTTCCCCTCACTGGAGTTTTATTACATTAAAACAGGGTACGTGTCAAACTAAGATTAATATAATACATTAAGAATGATAAAGAATAAAAACTAACTTTCGTATTTGTAATTTAGGGTTTCAATGCTGGGTCATAATAAATGAGTTTCAATGCTGGGTCATAATATAGGAAACCAATACTACCAACCTTTGACCTGATTTGTAGAAGAGTCTTTAGAATTCTCGTCACTATCATTGATAAAGGAAATCCTATTTAAGAGTCTACATCTAACTACTACTTACCTTGTCCAAATATTGATTTCTTCCGTTGTGATTCACCGCCAGTGGAGTGTTCATAAGTCATTTTATAGTACCTGAAAATAATATAGAAAATTAGTCATTGGTTAAAAATTGGATCAAGAATCAACTATTGCACACTTGATTAATTGCCAAAGATAAGTACCTGATTTTGAGTGTATAAACACGTCCAACACACCACATATATGCTTGGTGTCTAATCATTCTTGTTTGTCCAAACCTTGAACCGGTTTCTCGCGATATCCGTTGCATTATTTTAGAGGAAATCTACCTCTGTTTAATTATAGTTTTTTTCTCGTGACCATTGTCCAGGTCCTTATATGTTCTTTAATTATTATACTATATATTATTGATAATCTCCGAATTAATTCTATACATTGTGACCATTGTCAAGGTCCGTCTAAATTTATTAATTTATTTTATATTACTTTGTACTGAAATCCTTAAGGGATTTATACTTGTGGATTATAACCCACTTTGTATCCGTGTCCAGGATACCTTAATATTAGTATTTAAATTTAGTAAAGCTTGTTCAGTACATCCTCTTTTCTTTCACCTTCCATTTATTTCTTTATAATATAAACTAGTTATTCTTAATCTTCATAAGTCATCTTTAGTAAAGTGTCGTCTGCAGTCTTACATCATCATAAAGTGCGTCATAGATGTCAACATCATTCTCAAGGCTTTGCTGCTGTCCGTGCAAAACCTCGGGTCCTGTGAAGTTACCCTTCTGCTAGGCATACCTATACTTCACTCTACTACATACCTTTTTTCCGGGTTTCAAACGACGTATTCTCAAGTTCTCTGAAGAATCTGCTGACGCTTTGAAAGACGATTAAAGGTATTTGTTTACTTATTATACCTCATATTTCAAGTTCTAATATTTTTCTCTTATTTCTCTTTTATTTACTAACGTTCGGGAAGTTACGTGGAATTATCCCCGTCACTTCCCGTTACATAGACACGTTAAATTTATTTATTAAACCGGGAAATCTAACGTGTCTATGTTCGGAGAGCCGCGCCTACGATTGACGTTGTCACAACGCTATCTTAGCTTTCTCTTATACTTATTCGTGTCCTATTCTTATCGAGTTTCGCTTGAATCTGTTCAGATTCCATTTTTCGTTTGTTACAAGTTATTCTTGGTGTTCTGTATAAGTTCAATTTCGAATTGCAACATGTTTCATTCCCCACCACAAGATAAACGGCCTAAAACACCTTCTGAGACCGACATATCTGAACATTCCAATTCAGATACAGAGGTCCAGGAACCAATTGAAAAAGCCCCTTGTATGGGTGCAGAGGGTTTTGCTGCTGATGGAAAAGAACAGGAGATGTTGCCTCCAGATCTCTTTACCTCTGATAAATTGTTGTCACCAGTTGTGTTAAAAGGTCTTCATTCCAAGTTGTTAAGGGATAAGGAAACCTTAGAAAAGCAAATGTCTCCTATAGAGTCAGATTCTAAAGTCTTAAATACATCCCCAAAATTGGTGGGAAAGTCTCGATCCCAGCCTGATGTTCGTCATGGAGAACATAAACGAGTAAATAAAACTAGAGAACCACTTCCAGGTTTTTCTCATAAATATCCTGGTCTCGTCCAAGAAGACCAATTTAACCATAAACCTCAAAGAAACTTAGAGTATAAAGCAAATGGACTCCACTCAAAAATGGAGGTCCCATTGATGAAACCCAATGTAGGAGTGGGATATCAGTCTAAGCAGCAAAGAAATTCTGATATACCACATAATTTAGCTCAATCTCAACCAAAACTGAACACTTATCAAAGTGGTTTTCAACAAGCTCAGAGTCAACCCTTGTTACAACCACAGTCCCAGGGTTATAACACGTTTCAAGGATCAAACTCCTCAGATCTTCCCTTGTATACTGGCCAACAGATTAGACAACACTTGGATATGCTTACTGAAGCAATTGTCATGATGTCTCAATTACTCAAGAACAGTCAACGCTTAAAAGTAGTTGACCCAGGAAAATACAAATATGAGGCCGATCAAGACCTCTTGGTTTATTTGGGTGATTTCGAAGCTTATTGTGGTTTGCATTATCCAAATGCACCACAACAATGGTTAAGATTCTTAGGACAAAAATTGGAGGGTAAGTTCCTCAAATTATATAAGATCTTGACAAAGGATGATCGAAATTATTTCTCAGTTCGTGATACGTTAATCCGTTGGTATCATGATGAGGAGAAACGCAAAGATGAATACCAACTTCAAAGGTATCATTCAGCTCGTAGACATCGTGGAGAGTCCATCCGTATGTTTGCACTCCGGCTTGAACAGTTAGCTCGTAGAGCCTTTAACGGGTTGGATATGCGTGAGCATGAGTCTTTGCGCTCAGCCTTTCTATACAGTCTACCTCCTTCTATTGAACAGATCGTACGCCAATTTATAAAAATGCAGGAGTTAAATGGTGTTCGCAGACTTCCATGGGAAGACATAGTCAGCTTTGCTGATTCATTGGAGGATGATGATAATTCTTCTCCAAATTCTTTTTCCCAAACTACCCCTGAACATGTAAAAAAAGATAAGGCTCACTATAAAACCACTGGCACAGAAAAGGTAGATTTAAATGAGACAATCGACTCGATCATTCAAATAGATACGGTGTATCCGAATTGGACTGATACGATGCACCAGAAACAAGGAAAGCCTCGTCAAAAAGAGGTGCACCAAAAGAATAGGCGTCGCCCTGATAAGTCCGACCATACTCCCACAAAAAAGCCGTCCGGTAGTCGATATTACCGTGACAATCGCCGAAGTCCGCCGCCGAATTACGATCGTTTTCAAGCTCGTACCCACAGTTATCACAAGGAAGCTTCTCGATCCACAAATGAGGATAAAAGAAGTCTAATATGTGAGTACTGTGAGAAAGTCGGACACAGAATGGCTGAATGCTACAAATACCTTGGTATTTGTAGCTACTGTAAAAAGAAGGGTCATCAAAGGCCTGAATGCCGCTCATATAAATTTTCATCGTCATCTCCTCTAAACACCTGCAAAGTCAATTGCCCTTTTTGTAAAGGCCCACATCCTGGAATTAAATGTCCTTATAAG
The DNA here is from genome assembly GCA_015478945.1 of Trachelipus rathkii. Classification (NCBI taxonomy): domain Eukaryota; kingdom Metazoa; phylum Arthropoda; class Malacostraca; order Isopoda; family Trachelipodidae; genus Trachelipus; species Trachelipus rathkii. The sequence goes on along the minus strand of JABUQX010031520.1, from coordinate 70,569 downwards.
ACTCCACCCCGAGGTAATGGGAGTCCACCCAGAAATGATGGGCTGAAGATAGTAGAGTGTGACTCACCGGGTTCACCTCGTGGACCTGTCAGAAGACCATATTCTGGGGTAGTAAGGAAAGTAACCGCCCAGGCCTCGGAAACCTCAGAGCGAGAGGATAAACGCTTGCCTTATCAAGAGGAAGAACCTCTTCCCCAACGTAAGTATGTAGATTCCTGTGAGAACTGCCATAAATCACATTATGAGGGAAAATGTAAAGGGGTACGAGAAAAGGCAAATAGTTACCGTTCTCAGGCGTTAAACCCCCAGTCTCCCCGGAAGTGAGTCGTCCGGTGGAGGAGTTCGTTCAAGACTCAGGAAAATCCTCTACTGGGGAAAATGTTCTTGAGGTGGACAAGGGTAATGACCTTCTCCTGGATCCTAATTTGAATGACATAGAAGAGGATATGATCGTGGTTATAAATCTTTGTAAGGCTGACATTAAGCCATTAATTGTTTTGGTTACCTTGGGTGATCAAGAAACGCCCCAATATACTTGTCTAGTCGATAGTGGGGCTGGGGTAAACCTAATTAGTTCCGAGATTATCCCCGGGCTGAATGGCGATGAAATCATATTACCCTCCGCAGAAGCAGGTGTCAAGGCTATACGCGGATTTGGTAATAAAGAGAGAATTCCGATTACACAATATGTGGAGATAACTTTGAAATTTCAATCGGGTTTCATAACTCTACCCTCAGCTTTTTTTATTGTTCCTCAGAAATATATGAAGGATCACATGTTGATTTTGGGTACTTGCGCACTTAGAGAAAGCCATCTTTTGCCAGATATGGCCCGTCAACAACTTATTCACTTAAAAGGAAAAAAAGTAACTGTTGTTGCAGAAGGACTGCATTTATCTACTGATTCCCCGACACAAACACACACTATTTTCGTTAAGACCATATCGGTTATTAATACAAACATTAAGACATCGATATTATACAAGATCAAAATAATGATCGTAGTCTTAAGTTCATTTTGAAAGGTCTTAACGATTCAGATCATCCCTTGAACTGGCAGCAGGTTAATAAACAATACAGACCATATAAAAAACAGATTGTCTGTGAGAATGAGATATTATTTTATAAAACTACTAGCGGGACTTTGTTGTATCTGGTCTCGTTGGATTTGTTGATGCATATAGTGTTGAACCTTCATAGTTCTTATGCTCACATAGGACGCAATAAGCTGGTTCAATTGGTGTATAAGCAGTTTTGGCATCCCAGAGCCAATCAAGTTATTTCCGATGTAGTACGTTGCTGTCCAGTTTGTCAAACGCAAAAGACTTTTTCTTCAAATGTTACACCACCTATGTTAAAAATTTTGGCGAGTTATCCATTTGACTTATGTGCAATGGACTTGCTACAATTTCCTAAGACTTTCAATGGGAATAAATATTGCGTCGTTTTGATTGACCATTTTTCAAAGTGGGTCGCGGTTGTTCCTGTGTCGGATAAATCAAGTCCTACGGTATCAAAAACCTTGCAACACCGAATTCTTCCTTTTCTTCCTAAAGTGCCTAATCGGGTTCTTACTGATAATGGCACGGAGTTTACTTCACATGTTTTCCAACAAGTGTTACAAGAATTTAATATTCAGCACATAAGAACGTCACCACTTCATCCTTCCAGTAATGGGGTGTGTGAACGTTTCAATCGCAGTTTGATCCAGATATTGAAATGCTTGGTTATGGAACAACCCGCAAATTGGGACGAAGAATTAGCATCGTCTATCTTAATATATAATAACACTTCCCATAGTTCATTGGGAATGTCTCCATCTGATTTTTACTACAGAAATCACATAAACCGACCCATACCTTTCCTCAATATTGGAAGGAGGGTAGCACTAATTTCAAACCCTATAAAAAGGGACAAAAAGTGGCTCGTAAAGTCATCCGAACCGGTCCTAGTACTACGCTGAAATTCAAGAGTAAATGGGAAGGACCTTTTATAGTGGAGGAAGTCAATCCTAATCGGGTTACATACCTTATAAGGCGATGTAATAAACCCACTGACCGTTTGCAAAAAGTTCACTTTTCACACTTGAGAAAGTGGATTGAGATCCCAAATTATTTGTATAAATACTTAGCTCGAAATAGGGAGATCCATGAGGAGTTCTTCGCGGACGAGGACGAATTGAATGATGAAAATGCAAATGCAGATCCAGAGGACTCGGATCTGGTTTCTGAAACTAGTCATGAGTCCATGGGGTCAGAAGAATCGTCTTCTGGAGCTGGTTTATTCGATGACAGCTTGGAGCTTATTGATGAAGAAGAGCCAGATTTCGAGGGTTTTGATGAAGAACGAGATTTTGAGGGTTTTTCTTTTAATCCTATCGCCTTGGATGTGTTTACCACTTTACCTGATTTGTCAACAGGAATCCAGTTACTGCAGAAAGACAGTTGTGAACAACCTAGTTCTTCAGTAGAAAAAGAACCCTGTGGGTCTCCTAGTCAGCCAAAATTGCCAAGTGTAAGGTTTTCCATGCCTCCTGTGGAAATTTCGTTTGAGTCAATGAGTACCGTGGAGGAATCAATTGTGTTAAGTCCGGATGTGGGTGACAGCGAGAATGCCGGCATAGTTACACATTCTTCCGGGACAACTAATGTTCATGACTCCATATTGTTTACTAGTGGAGGGCTTCCAACCCCTACTTTGGATTATCATGATTTATACACCCATGATTACCCAATACAGTTTCAATATCCTTCTGTTCTGATTCCTTCATCAGGAAATGATATTGTTGTTGATGTCTCCAGAGAGATACCGCCAATGGGGGGAAGCTTTAGGGAAGTTCCTACTGTAAATTTGGAAGGGGCTCCTTTCTCTAACCAGTCATATTTTAGAGAACGACCTAGTCCAGAGGGGTCGATATCTTCAGAAAACTCTAAAAAAATCTCTGAACCTGAACCTGATTTGCCTTTATCCTTAGGCGATAGTCTGTTGAATTGGGATGGCTCAAATAGTAGCTCAAGAGATACAGAGTTTTATGGGTTCAGTCCGCCAATGAATAATACAGAGTTCCTTCAGGCAGGTGTGACGTTAAACTCAACACCTGTGGCCGGGCTTCCCTCATTCCAAATTATTGGTGAAATTTTCGGTGATCCTGCTAATGTTCAGCTAGATGATAGCTCTTTAGCGATGTTACCAGTAAGTAATGAGGAATTGGAAGAGGTTCAAAGACGGCCTTTTACTCGAAGTATGGGAACCGTTGGAGAATTACCTCATGTCATGCCAATGGTTTTAGAATATATAGTACATCAAAGAAGACGCTTATCTCTTCAGTAAATATTAGTAATCGTAAATTTAAAACCTTCCAAATGGTTTATTTTTCTACTTCTTAATTTTCTTATGTCTAGTTAGTTTCCTAGTCCAAGAAAACAAAAATTAACCTTTCCAAAAGACACATCAATTGCAAGAGTAACATTCAACGTGTTACTTGTCAATTTGATGGTAATAGTTGTAATTTGCATGAAGTTTTTTTTTATAAAATACAATTCAATAAATTACCATAAAATAAATAAAAAAATCAAATAATTTTTGAAAATTCTTGACTGAAGTATTATAGTTATAAAACTCTTTAACCATAATTCATTTGCCTCATTAGAAGTAAATTTAAATTTTGTCATTATTGGTTAATGCTAATGATAACCATACTTAATACAGATTCAAGTATTAATAATAAAACTTTTATTCTTTTTATTACTGATTTTTTAGCTAGCTTTGTTAAATTTTCAAGTAGGGAATTAGAGTGATTAGATACTAAGTATAATATTTTATGTAACAAATAACATTTTATGCACTCATTAATCATTGTATTATCTTTTGCAGGTACTGACAACATTGGAAGCAAGTACTAATATTTCCAAATTTGGGTATCAATAGTCAAATTGAACATAAAATGCCTCTTCTTCTTGCAGTTGGCGCGTCTGCAGTCGCATTATTTAGAGATGAAAAAGCATCCCTGAGGCGCAAGTATGGCATTGTTACCCGTGTTGACTTCAAACCAGGTAGGACTGTTGCTCATTGTGTTGACCGTGTCAAAACTTTCATGAGCCCTGATATTGATTATGTAGTAGTGTGGGCTCTGACCACAATGGCTTGGCAACCCACTGAACTGGTTAATGAGCAGCATAAAACAGTAAAGGTATTCAAACCTGTGCATAATTTCACTATCAATGAAATTCCTGCAGAAATGACAAAGATTGTGGACATAGTGAAAGAATCTAACCCACGGGCTAGGGTTTATCTTATAGTGCCCCCAATCCAAGATATGGTGACTTTTAACAGAAAACGGGTAATCAAAGCTTGGGGAGCGTCTTTTAGAGACTATGTTTTTAATGACCCTGAGTTAGATCCTCAGAAAATGAGGGATCATTCAATCTATGCTCATCAACTGTTTGAAAAGCTTAATACTTCTGACTACACTTGGGCATTTAAAAATGTATTGTTGGGAATGGAGGTTTTTGACTTTTATCATAAAAAGTTAGATTCCCGCATAGTGCTTCAAACTACTCCTCATCGAGCATATTTAGAAAAAAAGACCTTAACTTTCAAAAGTCCATTAATGGAAGATGGGTTACATCCAAATAAAGAATTTTTGTGGGCATTAATTGAGAAATACACAAAAAGTTTTGTGATTTATCAATCTCAGTTGACTTCTTCACGGTCCCAGAACCGTACAAGGTCGAGTCAACGATCTGAACAAAATAACCCTAACCTAACTAACTTACCTACCTCTTCCTCATATACTTCTTCTGCTTCTGGCTATGAGTCCAGAAGAAACCTACCTAATTTAGATAACCTACCTACCTCATCCTCATACACTTCTGCTTCTGGCTATGAGTCCAGAAGAAACCCACCTAACCTAACTAACCAACCGACTTCATCTTCATATCAATCTACTGCTTATGCTTCTGATTGTTATTCTGGTTCACAGAACCAGTCAACTTACACTGGATATAGTCAAGATGATTATGTAGAACGCAGTCAAGCTTCTTATAATCCACCTTCACAATTTTGGACTTCTCCTTATTATCCAGTATGGTCAAGTACACAAACTGCAGGACCTTCTGGTTCTAATAGATCTAGTCAATATTCTTATAATCAGCCGTCCAGTTCAGATACTCGCTCACAAAGTTCATCAGCAGGTGCGACATTGGATCCTAAAGTAAAACGTATCCAACGTAGCTATAGTGTGCAAGCTATGAAAGCGATGAATTGGGTGGGCATGTCCAAAGAGCAGAGAAGGTTGGCTTATGAGCAGTGGATGGAGGTGATTAAAGAAGAACATGATCTGATTGAGGATAATGACTTTTCTGACACAAATCCTCGATAAATAAGATATAAATATTCTCAAAAGGAAACCTTATAGTTTTAGAAAAATATATTTTTATACAAAGAATGATTTATTTCTTAGTTAAAAGAAAAAATAAAAAAAGTTTATTTATTTTGTTGATTTAATTTGAAGAAAGGAAATTTTTATTTTTCTTGATGTAAAGAGTTAAAATATTATGTTAAAAATTTTTGAAACAATTGTCTTCGCTTCGCAACCAAGAGAGCCGGTTCATATTTTCATATTTTGGAAGTTCAAGTTCCACATTTGTTCTTTTCATTCCTCTTCGAGCCTTTTTCCTATTCCTCTTAGAGGTGAATTAAGGGGGGGGTTCAATTTTAGCAGGGAGGGATGTAAAGGGGACTGTTTTTAGGTGTCCTTCTTGAAAGTTCATATGTCTCTCTTAGGAAAGTGCATAACAACCTGGAACCAGATCCCAGAGTTATAATAGTTATATTTTTATAATCATGAGTGTCATTACTTATTTATTATTTATTATGTAGATATTACAAAAATTGCTTAAATAAGAACCATACTGATAAATATATTGTTTCCAGAAAACTAATGAGTTATCTTAATTTGTTCTTTTGTAATTAATTATCTGTTTGTTGCTGTTAAGTAAAATTCTCTATTCATATAAAACTCATCTGGAAGAATTTATTATATATTTTAAATCAAACACTTTTGATGAGTTCTCAATAAACCTTCGGTTGATTGTGTTTCCTGAAGTGTTCGTTCTGTCTGACGTTTTTACGAAGTTCATCGAATTTCTCTTCAAGGTGTGTATTCCATTTAAATACTTAAATTATAATAATTTAACTGTAACTACTAAAAATAATACATAGAAGAATAAATTAAATGTTAAAATCATATATATCTACTAAAGTAAAATAATGGGTAAAAGCACTTAGGAAATAACACATAAAGTGTAAAATATGCCAAATATTATAAAAAGCATTTTTGCAGATTCATGCACTGTAGGTCGGAGAAGTTATTGCAGTGAGAATTGAATGACCAGATACTTTCCCCTCACTGGAGTTTTATTACATTAAAACAGGGTACGTGTCAAACTAAGATTAATATAATACATTAAGAATGATAAAGAATAAAAACTAACTTTCGTATTTGTAATTTAGGGTTTCAATGCTGGGTCATAATAAATGAGTTTCAATGCTGGGTCATAATATATGAATTCAATACTACCAACTTTTGACCTGCTTTGTAGAAGAGTCTTTAGAATTTTCGTCACTAGCCTTGATAAGGAAATCCTATTTAAGAATCTACATCTAACTACTACTTACCTTATCCAAATATTGATTTCTTCCGTTGTGATTCACCGCCAGTGGAGTGTTCATAAGTCATTTTATAGTACCTGAAAATAATATAGAAAATTAGTCATTGGTTAAAAATTGGATCAAGAATCAACTATTGCACACTTGATTAATTGCCAAAGATAAGTACCTGATTTTGAGTGTATAAACACGTCCAACACACCACATATGCTTGGTGTCTAATCATTCTTGTTTGTCCAAACCTTGAACCGGTTTCTCGCGATATCCGTTGCATTATTTTAGAGGAAATCTACCTCTGTTTAATTATAGTTTTTTTCTCGTGACCATTGTCCAGGTCCTTATATGTTCTTTAATTATTATACTATATATTATTGATAATCTCCGAATTAATTCTATACATTGTGACCATTGTCAAGGTCCGTCTAAATTTATTAATTTATTATATATTACTTTGTACTGAAATCCTTAAGGGATTTATACTTGTGGATTATAACCCACTTTGTATCCGTGTCCAGGATACCTTAATATTAGTATTTAAATTTAGTAAAGCTTGTTCAGTACATCCTCTTTTCTTTCACCTTCCATTTATTTCTTTATAATATAAACTAGTTATTCTTAATCTTCATAAGTCATCTTTAGTAAAGTGTCGTCTGCAGTCTTACATCATAAAGTGCGTCATAGATGTCAACATCATTCTCAAGGCTTTGCTGCTGTCCGTGCAAAACCTCGGGTCCTGTGAAGTTACCCTTCTGCTAGGCATACCTATACTTCACTCTCCTATCCGGACATACCTTTTTTCCGGGTTTCAAACGACGTATTCTCAAGTTCTCTGAAGAATCTGCTGACGCTTTGAAAGACGATTAAAGGTATTTGTTTACTTATTATACCTCATATTTCAAGTTCTAATATTTTTCTCTTATTTCTCTTTTATTTACTAACGTTCGGGAAGTTACGTGGAATTATCCCCGTCACTTCCCGTTACATATATATATATATATATATATATATATATATATATATATATATATATATATATATATTATATATATATATATATATATATATATATATATATATATATATATATATATATATATATATATATATATATATATATATATATATATATATATATATATATATAAATATATATATATATATATATATATATATATATATATATATATATATATATATTTACATATATATATATATATATATATATATATATATATATATATTAAGGTCGACTTAGCTGATCTTTTTAAACAGCTCCCTACTCCGGTTGTTATACTAGGTGACTTCAACCTCCGCCACCCCTTATGGGGTGACTCTGTCACTTCATCTAAGTCCAAGATCTTAATAGATCTCCTAACCCCCTTTTCCCTGGGATGCCTTAACACAGGACTCCTACCTATGAACGTTTAGATACACACACTTCTTCTTGTATTGATATTTCCTTTTGCTCCCATTCCCTTATGGATCGTTTTACCTGGTCCCGTTTTGATTATTTATTCGGCAGTGATCATTACCCAATAGCATTAAATGAGCTTGTTCCAATCCCAATGCAAAAACCCAACTCCAGCTGGCGTTATGATCGAGCGGAGTGGGCTCCTTTTTATCAGGCCACAGCTATCCCTCTTTCTCCTTTCAATAACCGATTTCCGACTGTTGATGATGCCTTTTGCTTCTTCCAGAAAGTAGTCATCTCGGCAGCGGAAGCTTGTATCCCGCAGTCTTCCTCAGGCAGGCGGTCGGCAACCCCTTGGTGGTCCCAAGAGTGCGCACAAGCCAACCGAGAGAAGAAGAAACTCTACAGGCAATACAAAAAGACCCGTACCACCTCAAACATGATTATTTTTAAAGCAGCCGCAGCGAGATCTCGGCGAATTAATCGTCAAACGCGTAAACAATATTTTCGAACTTACATATCGCCTGTTAACTCCACTACTCCCCTTCCTTTTGTGTGGAAAGTTACACAGAAAATATCTCGTCGCTCCAATAACTCCTCACCCACAGTCCTCCGTTATGGGCCTGATTTAACTGATACGATCTCCGCTCCTGCGGTTGTAGAGGATGCGTTAGGTTATAGTTTTTCTAGCCATTCGAGTTCATTCCGCTACACTGAAGCCTTTCAAAAACTGAGAACTGACACAGCACTACCAAACTTTTCAACAGCGAAAGGGGAAGATCATACCTACAACCGTCTTATTACACTTGCAGAGTATCAAACTGCATTGGCAAATAGCAAAGACGGTGCCCTTGGTCCAGACATGATTTCGCACATCATGCTCCGTCATCCATCCTTCGGCGTCAGCATTTTTGCTGGATTTATATAACAGAATCTGGATTGAATCTTCTTTTCCATCTGTTTGGACTACAGCTTTTGTAATTCCTATTCCAAACCTGAAAAAGATCCGAAGTTGGCAGACAACCTAAAGACCAATTTCGCTGACCTGTCACTCCTGTAAATTTTAATGGAGAAATGGTTTCTGGCCGCTTACTCTCTGTTCTGGAGAGCCGTCAAGCTTTCTCAAACTTCCAATTTGGTTTCCGCAAAAATCTTAAAACTGCGGACCCCTTGGAAAAACTAGACCATGACATCCGGGAAGCCTTCTCAACTGGTGGGATGGTTCTTTGTATCTTTTTTGACCTTGAAAAAGCTTACGACATAGCGGAGAACTGGGATTCTCCTTAAACTCCATTCGCTTGGTTTCCGCGGACAACTCCCTTCTTTATCAAATGCCTTTTGTCACACATCTATCCAGGTTCGGTGCTCTTCTATTCTGTCACGCCACTTTACTCTGGATGAAGGCGTTCCGCGGGTAGTGTTTTAAGTGTACTACTATTTGCTCTCGGATTTAATGATATTGTTACCTCTATTCCAGCGACTGTCAATTTTTCTCTCTATGTCGATGACCTTGCATTATACATAGCCGGTGCCAGGCTGCCCTTCTCGAACGGCAACTTCAACTAGCTATTGAAAATATTTCACAATGGCCAGCTCCCCGGCTTCCATTTTTTTTCCACCAAAACCTCAGCAGTGCTTTTTAAGAAAAGGGCAAACGAAGAACTGTCACGCTTCTTCCAGCGTGAACCTCCAACCTTTATATGGTTCGCCTATTCCTGTTACTTCACATGGCAAATTTATTGGACTCATTCTAGATGACCACTTAACATATGCCCCATATAAACACCTGAAAACAACTTGTCATCGCGCTTGACTTATTACGTCATCTCGCCTCAAATCTGGGGCGTTGATCGTAAGTCCCTTTTACGTCTATATATCGCCCTAGTTCGATCGAAGCTGACTATGGCTGTGTAGTATAAGTATCACTCTACTTACTGCATCTGTTGATCCCATACAAAACGAGTGATCCGTATCTCCACTGAGCCTTCCGATCGTCCCCCGGGTAAGCCTTGCTTTGAAGTTGAAGCCAATGTGATGCCACTCTCTTCGAAGAGAATACATCATGTGCAAGTTATCTTCGTTTTCAAACCCCAATACCATCTGTCCTGACACCGATTCTGCAGGAGGTGCCTCAGAATCCTAATTACTGGCCATTTGCGAACACGGTTCATAACATCCTTAATTTCCTCAATATCCCTTTACAAAAGGTGCTGCCTTTCTCATACGATGAATGATACACACCTTTGTTATTCCTCGCTCCCACCATTTGCTTGGCTCTGACCTCTCTCCAAATCGAGCCATTCTGCTGCCTTGTTAAAGGCATCATTCCTGTCTCATTCCACAGTTCATGATGAGTTTACTCCAGTATTTACTGATGGCTCTAAAACCGGGAACAGTGTGGGCGCATCTGCTGTCTTTCCTGATCGCAACCTTCCCATACCCCCCCTCATTTCCACAGCAGAATTAATGGCTATAATGATTGCGCTTTC
>JABUQX010031520.1:37500-55000 GCA_015478945.1 Trachelipus rathkii | reverse complement strand
TTTTTCACCATTTTGAAGGACAAGATTTATATGTTCTTAATAAAGTTTCATCGAACATAGAGGATGGAAAAAAACTGTTATCTTTAATAGCAAATGCAATGAAAAACCATATACATTTTCCTTTTAATTTTAATTCATTCAAAAAAAATTTAATTCCCTAACAAATTATTTATTTTGGTGTTTCATTTGGAATCACCTCATTTATTAAGAAATTTATATATTTTGACAAGCTTGCTGGCCTTTTGTATACCAAGCCTGTTTCTTAGCTTAGACCAGATATGGCCAAATGTCGAGAACACCCTTTTAATAGAGGCAGAACTTGGTGGACAGCTTAAAAGATCTGAGCAGAATATGCAGAATCCTTTTGGCAAGAGATTGTTTTTTGATGTTCGTTTTTCCATAATTTTCCACCATTCTTAATAAAGTTTCATCGAACATAGAGGATGGAAAAAAACTGTTATCTTTAATAGCAAATGCCATGAAAGGTGCGAAATATTCATGGTTGTATAGCTTCAACCAGGATTCAGCTTCATCTTGCTGCTGACTGGATAATTCAGATCCTATAAAGCGAAAATATGATTATATATATATATATATATATATATATATATATTATATAAAGTATATATATATATATATATATATATATATATATATATATATATATATATATATATATATATATATATATATATATATATATATATATATATATATATATATATATATATATATTATATATATATATATATATATATAGTTGTATATTTACCCCTTAACCAAAATATCATTTTTTCAATCCGATATCTCAAAAACACTGGTTATCTATAGGTTTATTATAAATGTATTTCAGCTTAAATTTCATTACATACCCATTATGTTAGGATCCAGAAGGTTGGCTACATAAAAGAATGGTTCTAAAGCATCCTCCATTCGTTTCTTTACATTGCTTTGTAGGCAGTTAAATTTCCGGATAACTTCCGGATAACATTGGCATTTCAGGGTTCACACTTTAAGTCCTAAGGGGTCACTGGTGAAAGCTTTTTTGTCAGGGAAAGTCAGGGAAACGTTTTAAAATATGCTGAAAGTCAGGGAAATTCCAAAAAAGTCAGGGAAATTTTAAAATTTCCAAACATATGAAGAATGATCCATGGACCAAGTTACATATTTTTGATATATTTTTTTTTCCTTACTGTATAATTGTGGAATGAGAGATGTATTTGATAAGTGAATGAAAAGGATGGGCGAGGAATGACATTCCATAAATCTACTTCTATCCTGTTTCTTTCTATTTTTAGTTCACTATTACCACTATTTTCTTCCTATTCTGTTTGTAGAGGTTGTTCCAAGTTCATCCTTTCGATTGAAGGTGATTGGTATATGGATGTGTTTTAGACTGTATGACTTATGACTTAATCTGTTTATATCTTTTTCTTTTAGGGAATTATACTTTTGAGTAGTTGAAGTGAGGTTTGACGAAGTGATTTTTGATTTTGTGCAGTTGAAGGTATTTATTATTTATTTATAAATGACTTCAAACAAAAAGCTTAACTTTTTAACGACCAGTGGTTGGACGTCAAACTGAATTGGTTCATTTCTGTTCACAGATTTACATAATGTCTTGTACTTAATATTATGGAAAGATTTCTAAGTCCAGTAAAATGCCTGCTACAACCAACAACTAAGCTTTTTTGCATTAGATTTATATGACAAACTTGAATGCCAGACTGTGCAAATCAAAATGACAGAAAGATATAAGAAAGATGTCCTCTGAAGTACAAGCCTTTCCAATGGCTCTCATCATTGGATCCATAATTTTTCATCAGCCTGAACAAGGGAAACAAAGATTTGATTTATTGCTAGAGGCATTGTACACTCAATAACCGAATCACAGATTCTGTTGTTGAGAAAGAAAAAGCACAATACTCTACTTTGCAGTGAAGCTCATTCTATCTTTGAATTAAAATTCAAAATATTTTTGGATTAATTTTTGATTTTGATTTTGGATTTTTGGATTAATTAAAATTAAAATATTTTGGATTAATGAGTTTTTTTTTCTTCTATAGCACCTGAGAATCAATGTTAGTGCAGAATTGTGGCAAATTATTAAATTAGGACTGATATTTTCGCATGGAAATGCGACAGTGGATGGAGGGTTTTCTATAAATTAACAATTTTAGTGGAGAATCTGAAAGAACATAGTCTGATTTCTCAAAGAACAGTGCACAATGCTATAAGATCTCATGAAAGTATTCATAAAGTTCCTGTCACTCAAAAAATGTTGACAATGTAAGAGCTGCCCATAGGAGATATGAAGAACATCTCAAAGAGTCAAAACAGAAAGAAAAGAAGAGAATAAAAAGGTTGAAAAAGAATATTATCCATACAGATCAATAAAACTTGAAGAGTAGAGAAAGATGTTAAAACTGAAGGCTTTAACAGGAAGAAGACGCTATAAAATCAAAATTCAAATGCTTGAGAAGAAAAAGTTAATCTAAATCTCCCCATTTAGAACTTTTGTGATTACAGTGGACGCTATTCACCTAGGCTATTAATGTTAGCTTTTAATTTATTTTCTTTTGTATAAATAAACTGTTTTCTCTTTTGGAAAAATAAAAGGAGTGCTTTGATTTGTTATGGTATGTATAGCTGATTACTAAAAAAAAGTATTTTTTTAAATTCATCCATGATGATGAACAATTTCTAAAGTAAATTTTCAATAATTTAATGTATGAACTGAGTAAATAGGCTGCAATAATATTTATTAGATATTTTATACACCAAAAATAACGAACACGCTGGTCAGGGAAAATTTGCAGAATTGGTCAGGGAAAGTCAGGGAAAGTCAGGGAAATCAAATTCAAAATTTTAGTGTGAACCCTGCATTTTTAAAAAAAAATTTTTAATTTTTTTTAGATTATATATTTATAATATAATTGTATAAACATAAAAGTAATGAAAATAAAATATATATATATATATATATATATATATATATATATATATATATATATATATATATATATATATATATATATATATATATATATATATATATATATATATATATATATATATATATATATATATATATATAACTAGTAAATGAGTTAACCCATTTTTCAAAATCTGTGCAAAAAAAATCCTGAAAAAAAACCCAAAATCCTGGGTTTTTTCTCTTTTTTTCTGAAAAAAACCGAAAAAACCCTGGGTCGTTGGGTTTTTTCGAAAAAAACCATTTTTTGGCAAACCCTGAGTCTACACTACAAGCTTTAATAAGTTTGTCATACTCATAACATGCAGTTTAATCTTAATAACTACTGTAACTAAAAATCCGCCAATTTGGCTTAGTCAAAATATACTATATGATACCCAAACCATCCAATCCTTTCATAAATGTTGCAAGCAAGTCGCACTTAACAACAACCTGCGGCAAACCATTCCAAAACTTAACAACCCTATTACTGGATGAATGCTTTCTTATATCAAGATGGAATGTCTTTATAATTTTCTTACTGTGCCATCAGGTCTCCCTTCCGTGGTCTACTATGAAGAATTTATTGGTTTCTATATTATCAATAGATGTAAATATTTTGTAGACTTGTAGCATGTCCCCTCTGAAAAATCGCCTTTCTACAGAAAACATTCCTAACTCCTTCAGCCTTTCCTCTTAGCTCTTTCCCTTAAAGCCAGAAATCATCTTGTTGCTCTATGTTGCAATCTCTCTAGCATATCTATGTCTTTTCTTAAATAAGGAGCCCAAACTTGTGCGCAATACTCTATTCCTGGTCTAACATAGCTATTATACAGTTTACTTATAACTTCCTTGCTATAAAAAAAATAAAAATTATAATGTAAGCCTAACCTTAGCCTATGGCTCTTGGAAACAATTTAATTTAAATTATCACAAACTTAATATAACAATTGTTAAAGATGTAGATAAATGCAGGAAATCTATTTAATAATCCAAATAAACCTGCAAACACAAAATATAATAAATTTCTAACTAAGGTAGCCAATGGTTAAGCTACCAAGCACTGACCTAGTTCAATACTCAACTATAGAAATAGAAATAATCACAAAAATAAGTATAAAAATTTCTAAAACCACAGTTAGTTGCACAACACTAATTTGATAACTAAATTCACTTACAGTTGCACTTGTTATATTAGTAAAATGGGAGAGCAAATAGAAACAGACCCTTGCTCAATGGCAACAAAACAATTAGGGACACAGAAAACTGCTCAAAATCAATATTTTAGAGCTCACACAAAGCTGCATTTTGTTTTTATTTGATGACAATGGGATGAAAATTGAGGAAGTTATTGTCCAAGTTTCCCTATTGAAAATTCCTTTAAATATCCCTTCAAAGAAACCCATAGTCAATGAAAAATGCCCATAAAATTCAGTGTTTTATTTTTATGACTTTTTTTCTTTCTTGAATTTTTAATTTTTAAGGAGAACTTGTTGATTATATATTTTTAGTGTCAAAACTTGTTTATAACTTTCAGAGCAGAGCAGGTGACCTGGACAAGGATGGAATTTCATTTGCACCTTTATCCACTTTTAATTCTGTTCGGAATAAAATAGCTAAAAGAGTGTTTACACTTCTTAAAAATTCTGTAGATAACAAAGAAGACTGGACAAACACAACTCTTGGCAATACCTTAACACCAGTACAAAGTTCTAAAAAAACTAGTTCTTGTTTATCTTCAAACAGCTTAAGTTCTTCTGCCAAAAATGCAGGTGATAATGCTTGTGTAAAAGCCTTGAGTAATGTGAGACCCATTTCCAAAAACATGTCATTCATCCAACTGGAATCTAGTTCTTCAAATTCTAAAACTGCCATTAAAAATTCTGTTTCAAATTCTGAATCAGAAAACTCAAGGGAAAGAGAAAGAGCGAAGCGAAAGATGGAAAAAATTGTTAAGAATGAAGATAGTTTTAAAAATGATTATTCAAATGATGACATCCTGGACTTAAAGGTATTATTATTATTATTATTATTATTATTATTATTATTATTATTATTATTATTATTATTATTATTATTATTATTATTATTATTATTATTATTATTATTATTATTATCTCCTACTCCAGATTGGGGGTGAGATGCACAGCATACGCGGGAAACAGAAAAGTAGTAGAAGAACTTGACGCAAGTTGAAAAGACCCCCCCCCCCCTTTTTACCGTCCCTTCCAAACTTTTAAGTGTGAGAACTCAAGACAATCAGAAAAATTCATCCAAGGGTTTGCACGAGACTGCTACGGACCCCCGTAGTTGTATCTAGGAAATGTGGGATTCATTCTCTGGGCCAGGTCCACAATCATAACCCCTCACAAAACCCCGTCATTCACTTTTATTATGCAATTTTCTTGCCTCTGCCAAACTGAAATTTTTTCCTTCAGACATTCCTTTACTGACTCAATCCACTTTTTCATTGTTCTCCCAGCCGGTTGATTCCCAGCACAGTCACAACTATACATTGGCCTAACCATCCGACTATCATCTATCCTTTCCATATGACTAAACCATATCAATGTACTCAAATTTATTCTCTCATTTACACATTTCTTCATACCACACAACTCCCTAATGCATTCATTACTCATTTTATTAATTCTTTCCACACTTAACACGACTCTAAGATTGTACATCTGAACACATTGTACATTAGATCTTTACCTCTTGATCTATACCATAGTTTCACTACTGTATATTAACGCAGGAAATAACATACCCTCATGAAAAATCCTAGCGCACTCAAGACTTAGTATCTTTACATCCACCAAGGATTAAATTGCACCAGCCACTTTCCTGCCATTCACGACTTTCCTACTACACTGCATTATCCATTCCCTTTCATCCACATATATCCTAAATATTTAAACTCAGATACTTGTTCCAATTGCTCACCACCCAACACGACTTCACACCGCGAACTCTCCTCACTCAAACCATAACCTTACTCTTATCTACATTTACTTTCAACCCCCTTTTTTTCACACACTGCCAAATCCCTCTACCAATCCTCTCAAACTCTTCAGATTCGCCACACAAAATCAAATCAAATCTGTGTTCAATAAGCAGGGTAGCCTCCGCTCTCTTCCATTCTCCATCATTCAACACCTTCTCCCATCACCCCTACTCTAATTCTTTCATAACCCCATCCATATACAAAGTGAATAACCAAAGAGACGTAGCACATCTCTGCCTCACTCCGCTATTAATATTAAACCAATCACTTTCAACTCCATATATTCTTACACACGC
The DNA here is from genome assembly GCA_015478945.1 of Trachelipus rathkii. Lineage (NCBI taxonomy): Eukaryota > Metazoa > Arthropoda > Malacostraca > Isopoda > Trachelipodidae > Trachelipus > Trachelipus rathkii. Next base: position 48,723 of record JABUQX010031520.1, on the reverse strand, counting down.
TTCCCTATCGTTACATACTTTTGATTCCATTGAGAAGCCTACCACCAACACCATGTATTACTAACATCTGCCATAGAGTTTCCCTATTAATCCTATTGTACAGCTGTTGCAAATTCATAAAACCTAAATACAATTGTCTCTTCTCTCATTTTCTCAATCATTTGTTTCAATATAAAGATTTGATCCACAGATCATTTACCACTTCTAGGCGCACTTTGTTCTTCACCAATCAGTCCCTCAGTATCTCGACGCACTCTTTCAACCAAAATACCAGCATATATCTTCCTACAACACTTGATAAACTAATTTCCCCATAATTCCTACAGTTACCCTTATCCCCTTCCATTTGTATAAGGGTACTTTACTGCTCTCCTTCAATCCCTCGGAATTATACCCTCCATAAACGTTTTGATACTCAACTTCCAAATCCACTTCATCGCCTTCTCGCCTCCGTTCTTGATCATTTCACCAGTAATTTCATCTATGCCTGCAGATTTACCATTCTTCAATTTTCTCACTCTACTCATTACCTCCTCCTTACTAATTACCTCATCCCCAAAATACCTATTCCTTCTTGCACCATCAAACCCACACACATTCACTATTACCTCTTCATTACTGTCAATGTTATGCAGATTTTTGAAGTGTTCCCTCCACGCACACCTCACATCCATTTCATCAGTTACGAAAGCACCATCCCTTTTCATTATTCTAAGCAGATCCCCCTTATTCTCATTCTTAACCTTTCGCGCTTCCTTCAAGAAGAGCTTCCTATTCCCTTGTAAGTCCCAATTCATCCTCCTTCCAAACTGTTCATTTACCTCTTTTTTCCTGCAACGTATGCAACTTTTAGTATTCCTCTTTTCCTCCTTATATAATTCCAAACATCTTTCTTTTGAAACCTTATCATTTTCTTTTAGTACATTCAACCACGCTTCTTTTAACCGCTTGCATCACCTCTTCATTCCACCACTCACTGTTAACATTCTTACTTCCTACTTTAGCACATCCACAGAGTTCTTTTGCACTACTAACAACTGCTTCCTTCATTTGCTTCCATTTCACATTCAACTGATTTATTTTCAAGCGCTCTTAAATACTTATCCTTATTACCTTGTTTACTTAACTTCTCACTCTTAATTCTACCCACTTCCTTTCCTATTATTATTATTATTATTATTATTATTATTATTATTATTATTATTATTATTATTATTATTATTATTATTATTATTATTATTATTATTATTATTATTAAACAAATTATTTTTTAATTAGAATATTTGCTTTTTATGAATGTTCACTTTATATCAAAATTATTTTATCACACATATAAAACTAAATATTTATCCACAGACTTTGTGTTTATTGTATCAAAATTTAAGATATTTTTTTTTTTAAGGATTTATTTTTTTTTGGTAAGTAATTTTTTTTTTACCTTTTTATATTTGTTTCCAGTCCATATATCAACCAGGAATATCAGTTATGGCAGAAGCAAAAAGTTCAAGGTATGTAGTTTTTTTCTACTTAAATTATTATTGATAAAAAAATTTACTCAAACTTTCTAGGCATAAGGTAAATTTTTTTTCCATGCCTGTTTGGGTGTACAGATTCGATTTCAAATATTATGCCAGATCTGAATCTGAGTCAAAATCCGAATTAAACTCCTAAGTTCTTGCAAATCCAATTGTAGTAAAAAAAAGAATTAATTACTGTATCAGATAATTTTTGTATATAAATATGTTAGGGCCTACCAAATTAATAATAATAATAATAATAATAATTTCAATTTTCAAAAGTTTATTCATGTTATGAACAAAATATTTATAGGTTTTTACAATATATAAAGTAGGTCCTACAGTATTAAATGCATTTGTTTAAATAACAAAACTGTCCATTACTTTGAAGGGGGGGCGGGGTGCTCGGGAAACACAGTAGTTTCCTTTAAGCTCCCAGAAATTAATACATACATGGAATTTTATTGCTTACAGTATTGATAATAATTAATAATAACTAGTAGTAATAATAGTGATAAAGTAATTAGATTAATAATAATCAAAAATTCTGAAGTTGAATAGCAGGTATAGTAAAGTGATTTTAATAATAATAACAATAATAATAATAATAATAATAATAATAATAATAATAATAATAATAATAATAATAATAATAATAATAATGATTGTACTGTACGGTAGTGCAAAATATTAGGTGGTTGGATGGTATTTGCCCTTCAGACTTTTTTGTTAACAATTCAAGGTTTGTTGGGACACATAAATCTGTATTTCTTTGCTTCTGGGTTTGTATATGTGGTGTGGCCACAGCGGATTTACATACAGTGGGAGTATCGAAGAAAGGTAGGTTACGACTCGAAATTTGTCCTGTGGTTGGATTTCTGACTGTTATCATAAGGTGAGTGTCGAGTCATTCTATTATTTATTATTTATTATTATTATTATTATTATTTTTATTATTATTATTATTATTATTATTATTATTATTATTATTATTATTATTTTTATTATTATTATTATTATTATTATTATTATTATTATTATTATTATTATTATTATTATTATTATTATTATTCTCGTGTTTAGCGTAGATAGAATTTTTCTATTTTCAGTGGTAGCGGAACGTAGTTCGGTACGCTCTGAAAGCTTCGAGGTTGTTGTTTGTGAGTTTGAATATGGGTAAAGAAGACAGAGCAATTGGTGATGAGGTCATGTCAGTTGAAAGAATAGATAGAAAAATGATGAGGTTGTGTTCAGTGTTTAAAGGTGAAGGAATTTGTGAAAATGAATATGAAGTGTGGAAAAAACTTGTTGAGTGGTGGTATAAGTTGGATGGAAAAGAGTATGAATGTCCAAGTGATGAGATTTTAATGAGTCCGGGAGAAAAAGTTTTTGAAGGGATTTGCAATATAGAGTTGGATGATTTGGGAAAGGATGACAGTGTAAAGAAAGTGCTAGAGGAACTGGATAAAAGATATGGTAAAGAGAATCAGCGTGATAGGTATGATAGAATATAATTTTTTTTTTAAATTGAGAGGGAACATGTGAAAATATGTAAAAAGATATGAGGTGATTGAAAGTAAGTTTTAAAGTGGCTGGTAGAGGTGATTTAGGTGAGGATATGAGATGCGTTTATTTATTAGAAGGATCAAATATTGATACAAATCAAAGACAAATGGTTTTGGCATATTGTGGAAAGGATGCATGGGAATTTAAAACATTTAAGGATGGTTTAATAAGTGTATGTGAGGGTTTGGGGGCTAAGACAATTGAAAGAAGTTGATAGTTGACAAAAGAAAGGAAAAAAAATATATCTCATGAAAGAGAGCAAAACATTGAAAGGATTAGAATAAATAAGAAGAATAAATTTGGTGAGGTGATGAAGTGTCTTGTGTGTAGATCCCGTCGATACGTCATTTTGCTTCAGAATTCAATGAGAGGACAGTATAAAAGAGTTGAAGAAGCAGTATGTGATGGAAGGAGTATTAAGTTGATAGAACAAGCTGTTTGTGTGAAAGGTTTTGGTAAAGGAAGAGGTTTGAACAATGGGGATTCAAAAACAGGAATTAAAGTTTTTTTAATAAAAGTGTAATAGGTAGAGAAAAATGAGATGAATACGATGAAATATTTGCAATTGTGGATACTGGATGTCATAAGAATGATAAAGTGACTAGGCTTAGTGTTAGGTAGTATGAATGAGAGTGAAAGACAAGAAGTAAAAGAATCAATGAGATGGATAAATGTGATCTATGTGTTTGGTATTCCACTTAATAGGCTGTTAAGTGTCTTTGTTTTCTTCTAAGAGTACACACACATTCATCTAAGTTTATTTGTGTGTCTTCATTGGATATGGCTAGCAATGTCAGATGTGTTAAACGTTCCTATTTTGTTGCATTTCTTAAATACTTTTTTACCCTTTTGAGAACACTGAAAGATCGTTCTGCTTACACTGTAGACAAAGGAACTGTTAAATACAATTTCAAAAGCTTCAAGATATTTGGGTATACAACTTAATTGTGAGATTGTTTTTCTTTAAACTTCAAGGCCAACCTGGAAATTAATGTGTGATCAGCTTTTACTATTTCTTTCCTTGAAAAAATATCAATTTCTGCAGATTGGCTATCACATTCAATCTCATATACTTCCCCTATAACAGAACAAGCTTTTTTGAACTCTTTGTTGGTGATAGAGTTACTTTTAATTGTAGTAGTTAGTGCAGTTTCCATGTGGCATAGCATTCTTTTATGTTTTCAACAATAGTGTCAAGAAATGGATATCATGTTGTTTTTAAGCAAAGGTCACAAGGTGAAGAAACAGCTGGATGAGCATCTCCTCCGCCATTTTCTGTGGAACATTGCGCTTACGTGGAGTGATTGGTCCTTCAAATGCATGTTGCTTACAAAATATTTTCGCCTCAGAACAATTCAAGTCAAAATTTATTTTCATTACGAAGATCTACAATAGCTGTTTCAATCCGCTTGGCAACATCAACAACTTCATCATTTGAAATATCTTGATTCAGAATGTATTTTGAAAGAATGTTTGTGTCCTTTCAAATACTTGCTTCATCATATTCAGCCCATATTCCATTTTTTTACACAAAAGATCAACCCATGAGCTTTGCCACCAACCCTTGGGTCATTCGCTTCAATATCTTCCAGAGTCTGTACTATTTCTAGCAGATACTGTTGAACAGCTCAAAGACCTTCATATCGACTGCTAAATCTAATGTCACTCAGTGCCTTGAGAGACAAGTTTGTCCTAGATTCTGTTTTATTACTTTCGCCGATAGCCCCTTCCTTTATTTTTATAAATATTTCATGGCAATTCAGAGAGGCATCAATGAAACAATAAAGCTACTGAACTGAACTGAAATCATTTCAAACCATGGAAATACGTTTTGATAAATCCACAAGAGCAAGATTTAAAGAATGCATGTAACAGTGCACATACATTGAATTCGGATTATTTTCTTTTAATCTTATTGCTACGCTTTTATATATACCTGATATATTTGCTGCCCTGTCACAGCATTGGGCTACTATATTAGAGGTCTCTAAACCTACTTCATTCAACACAGACAGGAGTAGGCGATATAATGATTCTCCATCTGTAAGGTCTGTCATAAAATCCAAGAAATCGTTCTTCAATTTTTTAAATCATCAGCTACATATCGCAATACGATAGCCAATTGTTCTTGATTTGTCACATCTGTGATTTCATCCACGATTACAGAGAAATATTTGCTTTTATTGACACTTTCACATGTTTTTTATTTGACTGACTAAAATTTCCAGCATCTCGTTTTGTACATTGTATTGAACATAATTAAAGTACTTTTCTCACGCTAAAAACATCTTCAAAAGCAAATTATCTAATGACCACAATTTCAACAATTGTGTATAGCTACCCCGTTTATTTGAGGATTTTTCTTTCCTATGGCCTCTTAATGCTAAGCCTTGTCTCCCAAGAAAAAGTAATGTTTATAACAATTTTAAGGCACTCTCCAGTTTTTTTTACTTCTTTGTGATGGTAGGAAGTCTTCTCTGATACGCTTTCTTTATACTTTAAGCTTTCTTGCCAGCATTGCAAAGCACTCAGATGAGAAGTGCGTTCGTGTTCTTGAAAACACTGTGTTGCTTTTTTCCAGTTTTTAAACCCATTAGGAATAAATGTTAACTTTTAACCACCAACACTGCCAAATATTAATCGACATGGAAAACAGAAGGCTTTGTCACCAGAGACACTATATTCAACCCACTTAAATTGTGAATACAATGCACTTCTAAATCTTCTTCCTTTTTTCTCTGGGAATTGTGCCAGGGAAGGTTGGAATGGTCCGTCTTTAAAATATTCCAAGGAAGCATCTTTGCCACAAAGTGGATCTCGTCTGTGGGGGTTAGACTGTGACAGGTTTAAATTTAGATATTGTACATGAGGTTTGCTAACCTTACTTTCACTGTCACAAAAGGATTAGATGAAGAGTCAGGTTTAGGATCGTCATTAACAATGGAAGTATACTAGGTACAGGACTAGCTTCTAATGTAGCGACAGAGTTCTCAGTTACAATGCTTTCTTCTTTCTGTTTTTAACTAAAAAAAAAAATGCAGTAACATTCCTTTTGCACACCTCTTCATTTTTCTCACTTGCTACACTAACAAGTTAACCAGTCGGAAACGGTATCACATTCACAAGTACACTAATAACCAAAATCTCTTATAACTTGCGTATACCAATATTACAAAAAAATTACTACCAAATTGTTGTTGTGTTTTTTAATCTTACATAATTTTTGCTTCTAGAAGTTTCTTTTTGAGACTGTTCGAGGCGACCGGTTAACGGGATAGCTAATTAATCGGTCTAAACGTTTACCATGAAAACGTACTGTCGTGGGCAGAGTCGCACATGCTTGCTGAATGACAACGCTATTAACCATGAAGGAGACGGAAGGTACTGTGACAATTTCTAGGATTTGATGCTATTATACGTACTAATTATTACATATATTAACTGGGGTCTTACATGAGGGTATGTTGTTAACCTGTGTTAATGTGAAGTAGTGAAACTATGGTCTGGAATATGAGGTATAGATCTAAAGTACAATGTGTTCAGATGGACATCCTAGGGGTGTTATGGGTGAGAAGAATTTATAAAATGAGGAGGAATGATGCATTAAGGAGGAGTGAGAGGGTTTAGATTGTTTTTATAAAATACTGTAATTTAGATGGTTTGGTCATGTGGAAAGGATGGATGATAGTTGGTTGGTTAAGCGGATATATAGTGGTGAGTGTGCTGGGAATTAACTGGCTGAGAGACTGAAAAAAAACGTGTATTGAGTCAGTAAAGGAATGCCTGGAGGAGAAGAATGTGAGTTTGGCAGAGGCGAGAAGAAAGGTGCATAATAGAAGTGAATGGAGAGGTTTTGTGAGGATGTATGGTGGCCCACATGGGCCAAGGGATGAACCCTACATTGACGAGATGCCATGGTGAGTGTCTGTCGCAGTCCCGCAAAGTCCATGGGTGCATTTTTCTGACTGCGACAAGTTCTCACTAAAGGGTATAAAGGGGGCAGTAAGGCTGGGCTTTCTTTTCTACTTGCGTCATATTCTTCTACTACTTCTGTTTCCAGTGCATGTGACGCACCTTACCCACAGTCTTAGGAAAGAAGGTGGGTGTTGATGATGGTGATGATTCACTATATAATATTCATTAAGTTATATTTGTCACCAGTTATGCAACTATTTATTTTAAAAAAAGTAATTTTCTTAATAGTTTAAATCTATTGTTGAAGATTATCAATAAATCAACAATTTTGTATTTCTACTACTCGAAATAAACGCAGTGATATTTATCAAGGAAAATCCTCGTTTTATTTATTAAAATAGAATATCACAAAGTAAAGGGTAACTAAATTCAATATTTTCTTCTCTTTTATATTGCTGTTCGTATATTAAACAAATTAATTAAAAAGTGGGGTAACCTCCCCAATCCCCATGCCCCTAATCACCGCCACTGGTTATTACTTTTAAACTATTGTTAGTATTAAAACAAAGTACCTAAAATAGTAGGTAAGTAAACACAAATTCCCAATGGTTGCTAGGCTAGCTTCAAGGGAATTAGGAAATCGGTTTATTCTGTGAGATTTGTATCCACCTCAGTTATTCTAACTATACAAGGGTCTCATTAATCCTTGTTTAGAATGCTATTCTCACATCAGGGAAAGGGTTTCAGTTCCACCCGTTATTTTGATAAAGTCCAGTCCAAGGCTTATTGACTTATTAGTTTTTACTTATGTACATATGAACTTCCTTGACTCTTTAGTTTTGCAACATGACCTTGCACAATATATCTTTTCTATAGGTTCTACAAAGGCAGAAGCTCGAGTGACTGCCATTCGCAATCTACCTCTTATGAGACAACCTCGCAGAACAGTGGTGCAATATCTTTACACGCTTTTTGTGTGGAGATTAACAACTCTGAGCCTTGTTTATTGCGGTTCCTCTTCATGTACAATACTTTTGTTCTCAGAAATTCTCTTCCATATTTCCTACTGAATATAATCTTCACAAAGCTTTGAGTCTGTGATTGTCTCAGAGATTTGTGTAATGTGTGGGCTCTTTCCTTGTTTTTTTTTCTCCATTAATAGGGTTTTGCCTATGACTGGGGCATGGTATCAGCTATTGTTTACAGACGCACCTGTGAGGTCTAGAGCACAATTTCAGTATTCCTGTTCGGTGTACAAACACAATTTCAGTGTCCTTGTGTGGTGTGGAACGGAAAGTTGGGGTGTTGGCAAACTTATTGTCAACTTAAAAAAATGAAAGGATTGAGAGTGAACGCTAATTTTAATTAATTTATAGATTACTGCAATCTAAATACTATTTCATTAATTCTGATTCTCCTTTATGAATTAAATAATAATAAATAAATAAATAATTTATATATTTTTTATTTTATTTATTTATTAATTTATTTATTTTATTTTTTTTTTATATTTTTATTTATATTTTTATTAATTTGTAAATAAATTGTGGTGGGGATAGCAATTATCATTTCACGAGTGCAAAATTAAAATTGTTATTATTATTTTTGTCTATTATTATTATTATTGTTTATACTATTATAATTTTTATTATTATTATTATTATTATTATTATTATTATTATTATTATTATTATTATTATTATTATTATTCTTGTTCTTGTTATAATGATAATGATAATAGTAATGTTGGTATCATTTCTTCAGATTATTATTATTTTATCAATGGTATTTTTTATTTTATTATTATTATTATTATTATTATTATTATTATTATTATTATTATTATTATTATTATTATTATTATTATTATTATTATTATTATTATTATTATTATTATTAAAATCGTATTATTATGGCTAGTATTGTACATCAGTTTGTGATAATTATTAACCTAATCACTTTATTACTATTATTTTTAATCGTTATTAATCATAATTAATATTGTAAGTATTAAAATTTCATGTCATTAATTATTAAATAAACTACTGTGTTTCCCCCAGCAGCCTCCCTTTCAGAGCAGGGGACAGTTTTTTATTTAATTAGATATATTTAATAGTGTAGGACCTATTTTATTTATTGCAAAAACCTGTAAATGTTTTGTTCATAACCTGAATAAACTCTTGAGAATTATTATTATTATTATTATTATTATTATTATTATTATTATTATTATTATTATTATTATTATTATTATTATTATTATTATTTTTTTTTTTATTATTATTATTAATATTATTATTATTATTTTGGTTATTCTTATTTATTATATTTAAAAAAATGTGAGACAATAATTTAATGTGTTTTTACTATGAGATTTGCAAGACCTTCACTAAGTTTTGGACTTGAATCCGGCCTAATTTTTGATTCGCTCTCTGACTCAGTACATCACTAGTGTTAATAATTGTTGTTGTATGAAGGTCATATTTGAATAGATTTAAAGAAGCTGTTATAGAGAGGCTACTGTGATACCATGTTTTGTAGTTTAATTATTTGAATTCCGAGTTGAGTACTTTATATTAGTTTTTGTGAGACTGGCTAATGCTTTACTTATTGTATCTTTATGATTAATCTTATGCAAAGTGTGTAAAGAGATAGTTGGTTTTGAGCTCATTTAAAATTATTGTATGATGATATTTGTGAGTAATGATGTAGTGTGTTCGAATTGTGCGGGGGATGATTGATGTACTTGTTTGTTAAAATAAGATTTTTTTTTTTTTTTTAAATACTCTGTACGTGCAGGAGAGGATGGATATAGGGTAGTAGGAAGGTTAATCCATGCCAATTAACCCTTTGTACTTGTTTTTTGGCCAAGGATATTTGAAATCAAACAATCTAAAAAAGAATTAAGGAAAAAAAGTACAAAGGATTTGAAAGAGGTCATGAAAAAGTTGAAAATAGGAGTAGCTTTTTTTTTTTCCTACTCAGCATATTGTCATTTTCCCTCCAAATTTGGAAATGATTGGGCGATATCTTTCTGTATGATTCATCATGATTGCCTAAAATTATATTTTTCTGATTTATTTTGTTGTCAAAAGTCAGAAAGGGAGATAATTTATTTTGTACTAAACCAAATTTAAAATCTGATTACAGATTTAGAAATGATTTGGCGTGTTTTTTTTTTCTCCATAAAAATTTGACCCGATATAAAAAGTTCAAAAATATCACTGCGTCCTTAATTTGAAATATTAAATTTTCAATTTAATGATGGAATAGGCAATGTCAGGCAATAACTTTCGAGTATGAAAATAAGATAGGAAAATAACTAATAGATAAAGATGAAATTACTGAAAGTGATTTCACTGCTTTCAACAACTAATCCTTCACAGCACAATATGAAGTTTTACTTCTTTATGTAGTATCTCTTGAAAAAAAAAAAATCCAATAATATATATCATCCATTAAATCTATTTTAGCATATCATCGTTTCCATATATTCATTTATAATTTAATTCACGAAAAACAAAAACTATAAAGCGGAATTTGCTGCAACCCTAAAGATACAATAAAAAAAAATAATTTGTTTCCAAAACTCACCTCTTCTTATCACCTGTTCCCCACTAACGATCTTGGTCTTCTGATCTTTAAAATCTTTGAAAAGCAGGAGAGGAGAGTAGGATGCGGTGCAATTAGATTGATTGAGGAAGGCAAATGGATCACAAACAGGTGTAAGCGCTCACAATTCCAAAGCAGTGCAAACATGTAAAAAATAAGCAGAATTAGCAGGCAAATAATATAAAATTTTGGTGGTCAAATAAAAATGAAATAAAATTTGGTTATTACCTTATTGCAATACCAAATAATTTAATCAGTTGTGTCAATAATAAACCTTTTAGATGAGATTCAAGGAGAGGGCATTTATAATATGATACTCTTGTGAATGTAAATTAAGTTAACTTTTCAGGTTAACCAATGGTTTTAAACAATTTGTATGTATAAGTGTAAGTTAAGTAGTTAAGGACAGACTCAAGAAGAAGATTAAATTTTAGGATAGTTCATCAAGGTTTGTTATAAAGGTAGGTAAAAATGTAAATTCTATTCTGTATGAGATATGAGATATGAGAGGAGGAGAAGTTAATATGAATGAGGTTATAATGAAAGTCAGATCAAGTGAAAGCAAGGAGTGTTCAACATTTATGGTAAAGGAAGTCAAAATCAAGGTTTGTAA
>JABUQX010031520.1:0-27500 GCA_015478945.1 Trachelipus rathkii | reverse complement strand
TATATATAATATATATATTATAATATATATAATATATAATGATATATATATACTATATATATATGTATATATATAATATATATACAATTATATACTATATATATATATATATATATAGTATATATAACCTATCACTATTATTATATATATATATATATATATATAATATACTATATATATATATATATATACTATATAAATACTATATATATATCATAATATATATACTATATAAATATATATATTATATTATATATATATATATAGTATATTATATATATATATATATATTACTATATAATACTATATATATTATTATATATATATATTATATACCACCAACTTTCAAATGGGCTTGAAGGGAGGTTTGTGCATCTGTTTGTGGACATGGACCTGCTGATGCTCACAGCCCTCCACCCCCATTTCAAACTTCCAGTCGACTGCGAGTACTGAATGAGGACTTGAAGTAGACCGTCAGGAGGAGCGTCATCAGTGAGATGCTGATAAACGTGGCTCCTGGTTACGACAACAATAGTGCATCCCAAGAAAAGGAACAGGTGGAAGACGATCCCTTCCATTACATGAGAGTAAATGACAACCAGGATTTGGCTTTCGACCACCTTGAGGAGGACTTGAAGAAGGCCTTTGAAAGCTGGAACCAGCTGAAGTTGAAGAGAACAACGCCTCCGTCTATCGAGCTGTTCCCCAAGCAGCACAGGGAGGCCTTGGTGGACCTCTTTATCAAGTAAAACACCCCCCCTGTCCCCTCCTCCTCGGCTGTGGAGAGATTGTTTAGCTTGGGCTCTGATATTCTCAGGCCCAAGAGGTCATCCCTGACTGATGAGAACTTTGAGAAGCTGGTGTTTGAGAATGGAAGGAAATATGCATCTTTTGAATTTGAAGTGGCTGTGCCAGAGGGAGGAGAAGGAGGAGGAGGACAACAACAATGACTAATTAGTAATTTCAATTAGGTATATATATATATATATATATATTATATAGATAAATATATATATTATATATATATATATATATATAGTACCTATATATAATAATAATATATAATATATATATATTATAATATAACATAATTATATTATGAGTACTATCATAGACTTATAGTATATAACTCTCTAACTTATACTATTACATATTAAATTGATATACTACATCATATAATCTATTACACCACGTATCACCATATATATCCAGTTATTATTACAACGCCGATTCAAGCTATTATTTACATACTCATCTTAGTATATAGCCTATTAGTAGTATACTATCTAATACCAGGAACTATATAAAAGTATAATAATCTAACATCATAGTTTAACCAACATCAGTATTTACTATATTATGATACCTATATGAATTGCACAGACATAGACGTAATGATATACTAGAGCAGTGAGATATACGAATATTTATTTACCGCTTCCTTATCCTTAGAAAATATAATTATTATCTACTTTATTATCCCTAAAATAGCTTAGTACGATATAAGTACATATATTAGTATAAAACTATTCATATCACCACTTATTATATACTATTCCTCTACTAAGGTATATCAGTATTATTCACAACAGCCGATAAATGATATCTAAGTCTCTAGTAACTATGATCAGCTTAAATATACTCTATATAATACATGCTAAGACGTAACTACTAGCCGTCTATCTAGTATATACTAAGATGCTGTTGGTACTTAATCAGTACCCATATAGTTATAAATATCGCGTCGAAAGACTATACTACCGTCATTACTACGCTACTCCTCCTATCGTATATCATATATTCCCAATCTATATACTCATAACTATCATTTAGTAGGTAGACTACTATATTACTATTGATATATTGTATCATATACACGCCGTACACGATGTTATCATATCTATGAATAACTAGTATTATATAATAACTATATATATATTATATAATCCTAAATTACATAGATATATTCTCATATATACATAACGTGTACGGATAAATGACAGTATAGTTATGTTTACCTAATATATAACATCATAAAATCTACTTATGAATGATCCGAATAACACATGAAATAACCACTACAATCCTAAGTATTTGAGCGTAAGCATAATAAATTACTAGGTTAGACTATAAGCCCTAAATAGTTCAATTAATAATGAGTGCATGACTAGTACGTCTAGAATAGCGTAAATCCTATTCGAGATAGCATATATAGGTCATATAAATATAACGTACTTACTATATATAAATAGTCCTGTTATTCATATTATATCGTACGTGTATAGATATATCATAATATTACACATATATTATATCATACCATATACATATATAGTCATATTATAACAGTACCTGATAGTAGCGGCCTAGACGAGAACTATCTTTATAATACTCTATTATGAACACTTGAACCTCGTATTACACACCTACAATGCGCTAATACGATAAATATTACTCTTAAGTGACTAGTATACTTCTAATATTACTAGCGACCGGCGTTGCTAGACTGACTCACTAATATCCCCTAGTATATTTCAATACCTGTAATACTCATCGACTAGACTCCAGTACCTCTATAGATCCCAATATTATTCTGTCGCTATCCCTTAAAGCACTACTATAGTTGTGACATTATTTCTACTACTAGAAGTCACCTCGCTTCAGATATATTGTAGAACTCCTTTAATTTGTTGCACATTACATAATACTCACCATCTCATATTAGGATACCTGTTACTATAAACTCTATTATAGCATCTTTAGAACTTGAGGTCTCCTCGTTCCCATCACTATGATTCTACTGCACCCCATCACTAAGATTTTAAGATTACATACACCTAATATAGTGCAATATCATACTATTATCTATAGCCTTACTGACTGTTCATTATGATTAATAGATACCATGACTTAGTGCTACTATAATAGTGATAAAATCATACTATTTAGTGATTTGGACTTACATAAGTCCATTAGTCACAATTGCTATTAGCTTAATATATAGTATTGGATCACGTATATAGAGTTAAGCCCGCATATTATAACATTCCGTATTACAGTACAATGATAGTCATCTCTTAATTAATCCGGACGTTAATTATCATACTTCGACTCAACTACTTCTTAAATTCCTATCGTCCAATCCATCAATAATCACTAGCCATATATTACTAACTCATACTCGTTATTAATTTAGGAATAGCCTTTACTTATACTATAGCTACCTCGCTTACTAGTGAGTCTTATTGCATACTGTATATGAGTTAATGCACACATAGTTACAGCGCCCCCCGAGACGGTACATATACACACATCAGCGCTTAGAGGTATCATCGATACTCAGTCGCTCCAATATATAGTTCGTCACTATACCTGATAGCATAGTGACGTACCATACCTCCTCTTCAATTAACTCCTGATATCATATGACTTACAAATGCTAGCTCGAACGCTAAGTCGTCTTCGGCCCCTACTGACTGGTGGCCTTAGCTCTTGTTCATCAGATATATGATATAATAATAATTTACTCTAGACCCAAAGCTGCTCTTTCTCCTATTTTAATCTGCAGAAACAGTTCCGACCATCTGGTATCAATTGCCAAACTCTAGTAGATCAGCTCTCTCCTCTTCTCTTGATTGTTGACAGTTACTAATTCTTGCCCTGAGATACCGACCGCAAAATCCTACAGTCCCTTTTCATTAAACAACTGAACCCCCGCGGCCCTCCCCCCGTGTGAACACCCTCCCACTTTTCCAGTACCCTTATTTATCAAAATTGCCCCTCTCTACTCTATTCTATAATGCGGTGTCTTCTTTAACAGTAACTCATGTAATTTATTAAAATCTTCTAATATCCCCGAATCAGTCGTAATTACCCTATTATACACGCATGTGTGTCCAATTATATATATATAGTATATAAATTATTATATATATATTATATATATATATATATAATATATATAAATATATATATATATATATATGATATGTTCTTGATGTATTCCGGACTCCCTTTTCGTGAATTCTCTATTTATTACCAACCAAACTAATCCGTCTTCCCCTCTCTTCTTCACAGCCTTTTCATCCACGTTCCAATCTACTTTTACTTAACATTGCATAGCTGCCAATTTAGTTTAGTGATAAGACAGAGATAGTTACTGGAAGAATAAATTAAAAAGCTCTGACATCTCTGCGGGTGTCGAACCACCGCATGTTGCGAACAAGAAAAAAAACTCGGCGCTTTACCGTTGAGCCATCCCTAGCGAACTTACAAAAGCAATTTTCTAGAAACAACTTTAGCAAACGTCGCTCCCGTCAAATTGTTCTTGAAATCTAACTTCATTTGGTTAGAGATGAGCTCAACGGTAAAGCGACTGAGTATGTTGTTCTTAGTCACAAATGCGATGGTTCACCCAGAGGAGGCAGGTGTTATCACCTTCCGCTAGACTGTTCTTTGTTAAAACCTTATAATTGTGGTTATGTCGCAATGCTGAAATAATTTATAATATATATGATATATTATATATATATATATATATATATAATATATATATATATACTATATATATAATAATATATAATAATAGTATTATTATATATATATATAATATATAGTCTATATATATATATTATATATATTTATTATAATATATATGATATATATATATTGTGTGTGTTTGTTAGTATAATATATAATATAGTATATAATAACACATATATAGTATATATATATATATATATATTATATATATATATATATATATATTATATATATATATATATCATTATATATATATAATTATTATATAAATATATTATTATATACAAATAATAATATAATAATACTTTATATCATATATAGTATATAATTAATATAGCTATAATATAAATTTATATATATATATTAAATAGTATATATATATATATGCATAGTGTCTATTGCAATATGGAAACGAAAAAGAGATAAATCAATTAGAAAAACAAATCGAACTAATTACACCCTATTAACTAAAGAAGAGCGCGAAGAACTGAATGCACTTTAATACGATCAACCTTGCTTAAGTATTATTTTCAACAAATATATATAGTATATATTATATTTTATTTATATGAATATATTATTATATATTATATATACTATATATATATAAATATATTATATAATAGTATATTTATATATATTATATATATATATAATATCACATAGATATTTATAATATATATATATATATAATATATATATATTAAGATATATATAAATATAGTACTTATGTATAGTATAGTATAGTAATATATATTAATATATATAATATATATATATATATATATATAATATATATATATAATATAATCTGATAGTAGGCATTAATATAGTATGATATATATATATATATATATATTATATAATATATGATAATACAATGATACGCCAAACATATACTATATATATATATATAATATATCATAAATAATATATAATTATATATATATGATATATATATTATATATTAATAAAAATATATAGTATATATACATACACAAATACACAAAACATATATATAATATATTTAATATATTAGTAATAAGAAATTAATTGATAGATATAGTAAATATAGTATATATAATATAGTATAAAAATATAAACATATATTAATATATAATATAATATATTATATATATATATAGATTATATATATTATATATATATATAATATATATACTATATAATAGTATAATATAATATATATATTTATAATATATATATATATATAGTATCATATCCTTCTTCATACTAGTATATATCATATCATACTCAGCGTGAAGTCATTTACCTATAGCATGTATATATATCCATATATATATATATATATTATATATATATATATATATATATACTATAGAAAAAACGCAATGTAATTTATACATTAATACATACTAACATATAGTTATAATATAGATATAATATATATTTATATATATATATATATATAGTATATCATATATAATATATATATTAGTATATATATATAATATATATAATATTACTTATATTGATATAATCTATAAAGTTCAAACGATTATTATATGAGAAGCTCAGAAATAATTTATGCCCTAGCAGACACTTTAATTACAAATGCTCTTTGATAAAATTTTGCTAAGTTGATTGTTTATACAAATAGTTAGTAATGCTTAGCGAAGTACTTTTTATTACCTTAATAAGTTCACAAATGCTTTAATTCACCTGATAAAAAGATTATAATTCTTACTTGCAATCAGGAATAATCTGTTATTTTTGCCCTTCTTATTTAAGAAAATTACGACCATCGCGTATTACATAAACAATGATGGGATTAATATTAATTGTATGTATGTTATTATGAGTAATTATTATTACGACGAATCTCTTAGATAATAGATAACCATACTGTTTAATTTTTAAATATATAATGATTATAATAACAACTCTATGGTATTGAATAATTAGAAACAAAATGTAAAATTTCGATAATACAAAATAATAAATAATATACAAATAAAGCTATATAATTATTGATGATGATATCATTATATATATATATAGATATACATATCATAAACTTATATAAAACAAAACTTATTTAGACGTGTATTGTATTTATTTGCCTGTAGTTGAGTGTAATAATAATTAATAATGATATAATAATAATAATAATAATAATAATAATATAATATTATAATAATAATATAATAATATATAATAAAGGTTAAGTACAAGGATAACAAATTGACATGATTAAATGAATAATATTAAAAAAAATAGAAATAACAAAAATTAACAATACATAATAGCATAAGAATAAAGATTTTAAGTCACCTTCTTCACTCAAATATATATATACGATATGATAATATATATATATATATATATATATATATACTATATAATATATATAATTATATATATAATATATAATATAGTATATATATATTATATATATATATATATATTATAAAACACGCTCGATAGGCGATGTAGCTACCCTGCCAACTGTAACTTGATGGGACCCTTCTTCAAGCGCAATTTCGGGTCTTGAGTTGGTAAGAATTTTAGGTAAAGGAATTCACGGAAATGTTAGGTAATAAGAAGATTTTGTGGTGAGTTTTTAGATGAGGATTCCCTGGTGTTGGAAAGATAAGACGCGGCTGTGGTCAAGAGGTTAGTATGTATTCAGTATTTTAAATGAAGAATAGAGTGAAACATAAGAGAAGTGAGATAAAGTGGGATTATAGTAGTATATATACTGGAGAGGTAGGTTATATATATTACAGGTATATAGTATATATTATTATATATATTGATAATTATTATATAAAGTAATATATATATATATAATATATATTATATATAGGTATAATATATAATATATAGTATTTATATATATATAGGTGATAGGGTTTAGGTGACTACAGGTGTTTGCATGCTGTGTGTTATGGTGGTGGGTTGTGATGTTTGCCACATCGTTTATATTATTACTAATGTTATTATTTTGTAGTAATTAATTTCGTCATCTGTATCATTATCAATTGATCTTTCATTATCATTATCATTTATTCATTATCATTATCATTGCATTATCAATTTGATCATGATTGTCGTTGTAGTAGAGCTGCATAGTAGTGTTGTTGTTGTTGTTGTTGGTGTTGTTGTTTGGTTTGGGTTTTTGTTTTGATGTGATGTTGAGTGTTGAGTGTTGATGTTTGATGTCGATGTTTGGTGTGATGTTTGGTTGTTGATGTTGAAGTTTATGTTTGATGTTTGATGTTGAGCTGTTTGATGTTTGATGTTGTTATGTTGTTTGATAGTTTGATGTTGATGTTGTTGCAAACATAGTATCATCTTTAAATGTCATACGCCTTATCATATGTAGATACAATACACGTGATAACCTTTTTATGAAGTTATCCAAATTATCTTCATAAAGATAATCGGACTAATTGTCTTTAGAGATTAATTAATTATCTTTAGATCAACGCAAATAAATCACTACTAACCCCGGATTTTCTCTAGACTCATTAAGTTGTACTATTATTTTAAAGAAACTATATCTTGTATTTAAATATATCTATACAATACAAAAGCATGGGATTATCTTTAGATGGCAAGTAAACGAATTCTCCACTTTGTCACACGATTTCGCATTACAGCACGAGTAATTCTTCAATTCGAAAAGATATAAAAAATTTATAAAAAATAATTTGTTTAAATTAATTTATATTTATTTTTGAAATTATGAAAATTTTATACTTCGCGCATTGTATCTTAGGTAATTTATTAATTTGTAGAACGAGAATTTTTAGTAGGGGTCGTATCATCATAGACGAGAGTCAACTGATGTCTGGTTAATAGGGAGATTGATACCGGAATTTTTGTATTAGTTTGTTTAACTTTTATTTAACTTGTATTTTATGTTTTTGAGTTATGGTTTAATTATTTATTCTGATTTCTATTTATTTACCCTATTTATTCATAATTTAGATGAAAGCCTAAAATGTATTTTTTGTTGTTTGTATTTTTTATTGCCTTCATTTTTCTGTATTTAATATATAATTCCAAAGTACATTATGTTTCTTACAACGGCGAATGTATGCATGATACTTAAAAGTACTGGGGTTTGGCGACTTCAAAACTTGGCAACAATGAAGCCGAATTACAGAATTGAGTGGCATGAAAAAAGATTTGGATGTAACGCGAGAGATGGAGAAAGTTTGATAGTGTAATAGATAAGCAGTTAAAGTCATCTGAGGCGATAGAATACACGGAAGGGTATGTGGTAAGTGTTGTTTCGCAGGGTATAAAATGGGAAATTCGGTATATGTTTTGTACGAAAGGACGTGCCTTATGTTCAAGGCCTAAACTGGAGAAAGTTATAGATCTATAACCCACAATCAGTACCCTACAATAACGGACCACAACGACCATACTAATATAAAACAACAGATACAAGGATAATTGTATGCAGGAGTGATTGAAGAAGAGGAGAAATGATGTGAGACTGGTGTTAGAATGTACAATGTCATCTTAAAATACTCAGTGAAAGTCAATTAGAAAATAGGTACATAAGATTAAATTAATAGCCGTGAAATATATAATATAATATTATGATTTATGTTAAAAAAAAGTATGATTAAAAAAAAGTGAGTGAAAATAATCCATAATAATAATTTTATAATATTAATAAATATTATATATATAATATATAATAATTATATATTATATAATAATGAATATAATTAATATAATAAATAATATATAATAAATATAATAATTAATAATAATAATAATAATAATATATTATATGATTAAATAATAAGAAAAATATAATAATGGAAGTGAAAAGTAAAATGTAAACTTAAAAATTGATTTTCCCATATCAATATTAAATAATATCTCTAAAATCATAAAGATATTAATAATAATTATTATATTAAATAACACATGAACCAGAGAAAAAAAAAAAAAAAAATAGAAAAAAAAATCAAAATATTAAAATAAAAATATTTAAAAAAAATATTTTTTCTCCTGAATAATTTAATAATAATAATAAATGATATATTTAATTTATTTCGCTGAATCAGTCAGATAGAATATAAAATGGACAGTATCGTCCAAATCATTGGTAATCAATTATTTACTTCTGACTCGTTTGATATAATGAGGACAAACTCCTTCTAAGTAACCATACAGCTCCCTTCTCATAATACATATTGTATCATTAGCATGGTGACGTAAAATGTATTTACTTCCTGCTCGAAAAATATTTTGTTGGGGAAATGTCTTGACGTGTTTGCCAAAAATTTTGCGTGCAATTTAACTACTCTAGTAATCACACAAACCTACTCTAACGCGTATCACGGGAAAAGGAGCAGAAACATTGCTGGAATGCTAATGATATTCCGATATATTTTCAGTTTGCTGGAATTGCGAAGGCAAAGTCAAACACAGACATAAAAAAACAATTGGTATTAATTTAAACATTGATTGCGAAACTATTAATAAGCTTGCAAATTTAAATAGGTTTCAAAAGCATAATATCAGAAAAAAAAGAAATAAATATAAAAAAAAGGAAAAAAAAAAAAAAACTCAAAAACTACGAATAGCACAGCAAAAAGTGTGTAAAAATACTATCCAACGAGATTTATTTTTTAAATAATTTCGCTTTCCACATACATTTATGTTGATAGTTAGGTAAAGACTGTGTACAAAAATTATAAATAAATCAAAATTGAATGGTATCATTTTACGAATAAAGTATTAATAAAATAGGTCTATAATTGTAAAAATGAATAAAATGATTTGTTCATTGTAATGAAGCCTATTAGAGACCGTTTATTGTGGGTTTATGTGCGATATAAAAACTTATATTAGAGGTTAATCATATGATTCTATTATATTAAAATTTTTGTCTATTTATTCTTATTATTATTATGAATAAGTATTACTATTATTTCCCAAAGTAGGTATATTATATTAAATTAACCGTATCACTCGAATGTGCTGACTCAGATTAGTAATGATCTACGGTACTGAGTCTCATTACGGTCTCACTTTGTCGATTAGGATTATAAAATAACTGACGGTATATAATATATTATTTATATATCATATATATAGTATATTATGGTATGTACTATATCTCCCCCCCTATCGGGAGGGTTACTCCCGGACTACCCCGTCTCTGTGTAGGTATTTTGTATATAGATATCATAAAAATTCCATCAGAATGATTCAAAGCTTTCGTTATATTCCTCGCCGTCCTCCTCTACTATATATCATATAAGGTCGTGATAGTATGTGTATATATTATATTATATATTTAATATATTATATATATTTATAGTATGATATATATATGAGTTATATATATTTATTATATATATATAATAATGATAACGTGTCCCCTACTCCTTGATTATTTATCCCAGCGTTATTGGCTCTCGATAGCCCCTACTTGAGTATCATAGTGTATCCGATGTAAAGTATTATATCATAGAACGACTTAATTATCCTCTAATTAATATAATATTAATATCATATTAATTATAGTGCTATATATTATATATATATACAGTATTATTTATTTATATTGATATATTATTTTAATTATTATATATATATTTTAATTAATATTATTATAATATATAATTAATATATATAATATATATATATTATATTATTAATTATATATATATAATAATATTATAGTATTATAATATATATTATATTATTAATATTATATTGTCCCCTGACTCCTATGAAAGAATGTGAAAGATAATAAATTAATCCAAGATATTTAGATTATATATATAACTTATTATTTTAATTTATTATTTTTTTGATATTTTATTTATCATTTTTCCGCCAGAAACAAAAAAGTTTTAGTTTAGCTATAAGAGATGATATCTCCATAAATAAAAAATTACTTATTACTTACATTTTCTGACGTAAGTACTTATACGCTATAGTTACAAACACCCATTGAACTATTTTTTTTATTTTTATGTTTTTATTATATTACATCATATGAATTAAATCAAAATTAATTAGCATTTAATATTATAAGTAATAATTTATTAGATACTTAAATATAATATTATATATTTATATGGACTCCAATAGTCAGTATCTATTTATATAAATTTAATATAATGTATCAAATATATTTCTCTATTTTTCCACTTATTGTTTAGACTTAAATTTGTAGTTATCTTGAAGTACATTATATCTGATTATGATAAAATAATATAACTTATTATTTTGTTGTTTTAATTTTATTGAATATTATATAATTATAGTATAAATAATATATATATATATATATAAAAATATTATGTATACACTAAATAAAATTTTATATATAATAATTATTAAATATATATAGTAAATATTATATGAGGAATACGATTTTTAATGATTTATTTTAATTTAGAGTATATAAAGTACAAATAACTATTTATTTAGATAATATAAAATTTATTTTGTAATTTATTTTATATATTATAAAAAATATACACTTATCTTATTT
This sequence comes from Trachelipus rathkii, assembly GCA_015478945.1. NCBI lineage: Eukaryota > Metazoa > Arthropoda > Malacostraca > Isopoda > Trachelipodidae > Trachelipus > Trachelipus rathkii. Next base: position 15,436 of record JABUQX010031520.1, on the reverse strand, counting down.
TTATATTTTTTGAGCTTCATTATTATTTTATTAAATGTGTTTCAAGTAAATATTCAATTCATTATATTTTTTTAGTTTAACATTATTTTTATTTTAATTTAAAAAAATACTCTATTATATTTTTCATCTTCATAAATCAATTGTGTTATGTTCTTATATAAAATTATATATTATAATGATATATATATCTTAATAGTTTAAATGTGATATGATTAATATATTAATATAAAATATTATATATATTTAATATTAATAATATATATATGTTATTATATGATATAATTATATAATATCTATAATATTTATTACTGATAATGATATAATTAATAATAATATATAATCATATTATATAGGTATTGGTTCTAGAATATTATTTTTTAATGCCTTATCACAAGTAGTATTATTATTATAATCTATAGAGTAGATAAGGTATCACTTACTATTACAGTAAAACTATTATATAATATATTTTAATTAATTATCCGGTATTAACGCCTCGAAATAATTCTTACTAAGTGAGAATGTGTAAATATATTAAATCTATATTTTATTTTATTTTTTATTTTATTTTTTTTTATTTTTATATATATTAATTTTTTTTTTATTATTTATTTCAACTTCGTAAAATATATATATTAATAAATTAGTTTATTCCCTCCCATAATTTATTAACTGAGTAGTACTTCATGATAGGTACCGCATACGGTAATATGGTAGACTTAAGTTAAGTAATTAATATCAAAAATATATTATAATATTATAATATATTATATAGATAAAATATTATAGTATTTATATTTATTAGTAGTATATTAGGTCAAGTTGTGATGGGACTGTTCATTTGTGAGTTGTTTTGAATGCTTATTCATTGGTGTGATTTTGTAAATACCATTCTCCCAATAAAGAATTAACCCTAGTGGTAAACGCGCAAAGATAGGCAGTAATGAAGTTCCGGATGATTCATCTACTTACTCCGGTATATACACTCCTACTGATATTTGGACAGACGGTATACTAGTGCTTCACCCTCAGCTTCGGTCTAACTAGAGGGTCTCCCCTAGTATATTGAGTAGTGATAAATATTATAAATTATTTTTTTCGCACTACTTTAAAAACTTTCTAAATACTGAATATGTAATAAAATAAAAAATAAAAAAAAAAATAAAAAAAAAAAAAGAATAATAAATTAAATAAAAAAAAAAAAAAAAAATTAAAAAAAAAAAACCCTCCTTAACGATTTCTTTCCCGCTTCTCTTGAGTTATCATATATAGTATAGAACGAATCACGTTGTGTGAAAAAACTGTTTTTTATTATATCCTATTTAATATTCAATATTTGTATTGATTATCAGTCTACTGGGTTCTTTCGTATCGTTGCTTAATGCTTTCTCAACGCGCCAGACGAGAATGGTAAGTTGAGAGGATTAGATGTGTATTAATATTATAACTGCTGGAAGTACATAATTATATGATTATTGTACTAATTATTAATTCGATATATTTATATAACAATATTTGATTAATTAAGAGTTTTTCGTATTTAATTAGTAGTGATAATATATTTTATAATTTAATATTTATTAACATTATATATATATCATATAATTTTAAATATTTAACTAGTTATCACATTAGACAAGGTTATGATATATTTTAGTTAAATATATATATATATATTACTAATTTATAATTATGAGTAAAAAGAGTTTAAAGAACAAAAGCTTTATTTTTCAACTGCTGTGCAAGTTTTTATTAAATAAAAAAAAATAATTTATATATTTAATACAGAACATATCTAATCAATTCCAAATCTTGGTAAAAAATAAAAAGAACTAACTCTATAGGCAATAAATCAATTAAAATATATATATAAAAATATATACAAAAAAAAAAAAAAAAACAAAATCCCTTTTAAATAAAAATCAGTGTTAAAAACATTGAGGTCAATTTTAAGTTCAAAGAAGATGGACTTAATGTCTTCCTTTCCCTTACTCAACGAAGCCCCGTTACAACTCCTGTATTAAATTACTTTTTTTTGAATAATAAAACTCTCGTGGTGTGGTATGTTTGGAGATGATTGTTGTTAGATCAGGATTTCTCATGGGATGCACTGCATAAAGAAAACTGTACAAATATTTTATCTTTAAAATCACACGTAAATACTTTTGGCCTTTGAAATTATAGTTTGAAAACTTAGGCACGATGATGATAAGTTGAAAATTTTTAAGGTGGTTAAAAAGTTTACATAGCGTTAATAATTATTTTTTGTAGGCTGTGTTTACTATTGACCATAATAATAATTTATAATTAATAAGTTAATAATAATATTAATAATTAAATAATAATAAATAATCTAATAATGTCTACAATAATAATTCATAATAATCATAAAGATGTTCCGAATCTCATAATATAATTAATAATATAATAAGTCAATAAAATAATAATTAACTTATAGCAAATTTGCTTTTGAATGAATGTTGAAGAAGAATAAGATAATAATAATATAATTATTCAATCTTAGAGAGAAAACCATATGACTCATCAAATTGATTCAATTAATATATTTAATAAATAAATAAATTCAATAATAATAATATAATAATATTAATATAATATGCCCATATTTAACAATAAATAATATAATAATAAAAAGTAATAATATAATAATATAATTAATATAATAATAATAATATTAATAATAATTACATAATATAATGAGATAATATAATAATGAATAATAAATGAATAATAAATTAATAATTAACAATAATTAATAATAATAATAATAATTAGACATATAAAATAATAGACAAGTGAATACACCAACATTCATCACTTAGTTTAAATTAAATTGGAGACAGCCGCTTTTTCTACATAATAGGGCGTGCCTTTTAAATTCGAGCATAAGCGCGTAGAATAATTAAATTTCTTTTTCTGTTGAAAACAATCAATTTATATCTATTTGTGCTACCATGTTTTTCAATTGCACAGAAAACCCGTCGTTTAATACCCATATAAGTAAGGGCTTTCTCAAATTATATCTTTTATGTATATGACCCGAAATTCCTGTCTAGTAGACTAAATCGGTAAGGATAATTGTGACGTTCATTGTTCCACTTCACAAACAAATGTGGATGGAATTGGTTAATATAATCATGATGGGATAAATAAAATATGAACTTGAACTTTGAATACTGTTAGCATTATAAGCTATTCTAGAACTTCGGCGCGCTCAAACCTCCAGTGCACTTTTATGGATGTATTATATATAGTATACTTATGGATACTTTTCTAAATAATAAAATATATAAATAAATATAATATATTATACTACGGTATAATTATATATATATATTATAGTAAATAATATACCTCTATAAATATTATCATATATAGTATTATTATATCAATTATTTATAATATCACTATGATTATATTTTATATAATCCTGATTATAAGTTATATATTAATGTAGATTATGAGGTTCAGTAGGTTCGTGACCTGAAATATTGTCACACTGATTCCATGATCGATATTTCATGAGAATTACGCGTCATATCTTTATTATATATTATATTATTATTATTATTATTATTATTAGTTATTATTATTGATATCTATTAATTATTATATTATTATGTATTATATTATTATTATAGTTTATCGTTTTTTTATTATTATTTTATTATTAGCTTATTATTATATTTTTATTATTTATTATTAATTATTATTATATATTTAATTCATTATTATATTTATGTTATTATTAATATTATTAATTCATTATTATATCTTTTAAATATTATCCACAGTTATCCTAACGGCAAGGAAGAAGTCAACGTGACGATATTCTTGTTTATTTATCTTATGCTTTATTGTAGTTGCTTCTGGGTGTGTATGTGATAGTAGGATGTGAAGATTGTAGGACTATCTTGTGGATGAAAGATGAAATAATGTTGTATCAGAGTATTAGATATTCCTTCTGGGAGGAAACAATGACTCTAAGCCTATATTGAGAGCTCTGGAAAAGAATAAATGAAATAGTAAGAAAAAAATTAAATGATTGACGAGTTTGTCTGTCTCTGGTCATATATTTGGATATATTTCTTGCATTAGATCTACGGCAATTAATGTATTGCAATTATAAGAAGAAAATTGTTTCTAAAAGAAAAATTTGATTTGATGTATGGGAAGCAAATTATAGGATTTTTGGTCAATATCTTATTTTTAATTTTAATTCTAATTTATTTTAGTTTTTTTTAGTTTAGACAAATATAAATATTTAAAAAAAATTAATTATTATTATTTCTAAAATTCAGGACGAATTTCACATACAACAGAAGAAGCTTAATTGTTTACGGAGGGTGCAAAATTAGCAATAAAAGAAAGTTAAATTTGAAGTATTTTCTATTCCAAGAAAAGAAGTTCTGAAAAAGATGCTAGAGTAGAATGGCTATTATATTAAAGTAGATAACAAATACAAATAACAAAATGGAGAATAAAGAATATGAAAGATGAATGTCCAAGTGGAAAGAATAGTAGACTAGGAAATGCATTGAAAAATGACGTGACAGAATGATATAACAGAAATAAATTAAGTAATTATGGAAAATGAAAATGGTAGCTTAGTAAAAAAAACTTCCTCATATAAACATAGACAGTGAAAAAAAAAAGAAGAATTTTAACTATTAAAACAGATGCTATAAAAAAGTTAAAATATTTGATATTTAACAATAATAATAATAATAATAATGATATAATAATAATAATAATAATAATATTAATAATTCATTAAAACGTTGGATATAATTTAATTATAATCATTAATAATAGTATATATATATATATAATAATACAAACGATGTAAGCGTCACCTGTCTCTCCTGCATTAAAACGCGAGCGTTCAAGCTTGCCTATTGAGCGGCGGGCGAGTCGCCGCATTAATTCTTTGAGTCGCGAGACAAAGTGTCAAAAAAATGTGGGACAAAAATGGCAAGTTTAAAAATAATAGTATATAGATGGAGATGGAACACATAGCTTGACAACTTACAGTTATAAAATTTCATTTAGATGTGACGAACTCTAATCACAATTAACTTTTAGTTTATCATAAATCTTTTTTTAACTATATTTGTACTCCGATCGCACAAACAAAAATGCAAGTTTTTAATATAGCAATAGTAATAGGAAATAATAATATTGATAGATAATAAATAATTAATGAAGAAAATAAATAACATAAACAATAAAATAGAATAAATAAATAAAATAAACAAATAAATTAAATAAATAAATAAATAAATAAATAAATAAATGAAAATATTCGAATTGAAAAAAAACTAATTAAAAAATTAATTTGTGAGGCTGCTTTTCTAAATAATAAGCGTTCTTTTTATTAGAGCATAAGCCCGTACGAATAATTAAATTTCTTGTGAGAGAAACCAAATCATTTAGATCTTTTTTAACATTCTTTATCACCGCCCACAAAAACCGCTTTATGGCCTGATTATAATAATGCTTTAAATTATTACCCCATTTTATTCATAGACTAGCAGACTAAGTCATGTTGGGAATAATTTGTGACGTCATTGCAATCGCTAAAGGCAAATTTATAAAAGAAATGGAAAATATGAACGAATAAATAAAATATGAACTTGTACTTAAAACACCGTTCACTTTAATACTCTAATATATGCGTATGACATGACTTGGACTTGACACACAGACTTACAAAGTTATATAAAAGGACTGGAATATCTTGACATTAAGAATTCAACAGGAATATATATAGAACAATTGACTTGAAAAATACAGCATAGTCCAACATTAGAAGTTCTGAACGACGCCTCCAATAGAAAAATAAAATGGGAAAGAGAGCTTGGGAACATTCTCTATTAAAACTAAACTTGAATTAATCTTCGTTATGTATGCTATGATAGTATATATACATATATATATATAATATATATATATAATATATCATATTAATATAATATGTATAATATATACTATAGTATATATATATTATATATATAAATATATATATTTATATATTTTTTTTAAAAAAATTAATTTTTTTTTATCATAGTATTATATGATATATATATATATATCATATAATTTATTATATAATAATATATTATATAATTATATATTATATATTATATATAAATATTATATATATAATAATATAATATATAATATAATATAATTATATATATACTATATATATATTTAAAATATTCACATACACACTTCATGTGTTGTTATTAGTTTGTTTAGTATATATATATATATATACTATATTATAAAATATATGACATATTTCAGATTAATGTATGCAATGCCCGTTTTCATTGCAGTTTTAAAATTTCACAATTACTTTTGGAGGTTTTTTTTTGATTGTAGGTTATAATATTCATTTGAGAAAAAATTAATAAACACTAGCTATTTTATTCCCGTAATATTTTGTTGAAGTTTGCTGTACGTGCTTGACAGGTAATTTTTATCTCAGTTCGTAAAATACCAATCTCTCGAACCCTAGCACAATATGACAGAATATTTTTTTTTCTTTTTCAAATGTTCTTTAAACTAGCATTCGCTAGAATGTCTATTTTGGCAAAACAAAAAAGCCATGATATATATATAATATATAATATAATTAATAAATATATATCAAGAATATTAAAGTATATATAAATGTATATTAAATAATATATTATATTAGATATATATTAATTTGCTAAGATAACTGCTCATCCTTCTACACTCACAGCCCGTAAGGTATTTGATAAAAAAACCCTTAAGTAATTTCACCTGCTGAATTGAACCTGTCCTAGTAAGGCGCTGTAAGTGTTGACACACGCGCACGATGGACTAAAAGAAGAAGCGAGAAAAATGTAATGTAGTGGAATAATACCCATCCAAACAGAACCACAACGGAAAAGCGCGTTGTGTTCCTGTTTGGTTGGTGAATATCTCATCTACATAGAACGATTTCTCGCGTTCTTCTTAGTCATCGTGCGCTAGTCGTCAAAAACACTTACGCGGTCATCTCCCAGGGCCCAGGTTCAATCCCAGCAGAGTGAAATTACTTATAGGGTTATTATCATATACTATATATATACTTTATTTAATTTTAGAGATATATATTAATATTATTCCAATTATAGATATAAATAATTTATCAAGTACACTAAAGTGTTTATAAATTATCTTTTATATTTATTATTTTAGAGATATATTATATTAATACTATATTATATATATATATATATATATATATCATATATATAATAATATATAATATATATATATGATATATATAAATATATATATATATATAATGATTATATGTATAATTCGTGGAATTAAATTTGTGCTAAAATGTTAAGCTTATTCACTATGAGAAATCTTAAGTAAATATACTAATGAACTTCACCCACATATGAAGCTTATTCTTTTATTTAAATAGGCAATAATCAATTTCTCCTATATAATTCTATTTAGTGGATTTGTACTCATTACTATTATATGTAAATATATATATTATATAATATATATATATAAGTTATATATATTATATATAATAAATATATATAATATATATATATATAGTAATATATATATAATATATATAATAACTTAATAATAATATAATATATATAGAATATATATAATAGATATAATATAATAAATTATATAAATATACTATATAATATATATATATATAATATACATATACATATATAATAATCTTAACAATAAATAATAATTAATTAAAGCCAAAATTTTAATGCTTATAGTTAAACTCTCTGATAACACATCTTTAACTATTACAATAAATAAACAGTAAACTAAATTAGAAAATCCGGGGCCTTTCTGTGACATTTTCCAAAACATTTAAAAAAAAAACTTTATCTTCTTTTATAAAATTAGAAAATAATAAAATGATAGTTACTAATTAAAAAGGTTTATTGCGAAAAGGTATCACGTCCCTGATTGTGATAGTTAAGTGCTAACATAAATTAATTATTAAGGTTTTGAAGGTTAACTAAATAAGTAAAGGTGTTGGATTATATTATTCTCAAAATTGGTTTTTAAATATAGTGAATTTTATGTTTTAATAGTTAGTTTGTACATTTTAACAATAATGACTAGCAAAGTTCTTTTCTAGTATATATATAAGTCTAACTCCACCCCCAGTTGATTCGCTCACCCTGTGTGGTTGGGGGCTCTCTGGATGCTGTGGCGGGATACTCGATATACCACCCGCCCTCTAGCCGTCCTAGATGCGAAGCACGCGTTTTTTTCTTTTTTTTTTTTTTTCTTTTTTTTTTTTTTTTTTTTTTGTTTTTTTTTTTTTTTTTTTAATTATCCCGACCACAAGCCCCTTTAATTTTGTATAAGGTTACCTCCCCTTTTCCATCAATCAGCCCCTTTGGCTACTTGTGCCTCTTCCGCAACGGTTTACGGTTCAACCCATTACCTATCCTCCCCGTGGATGAAGGGTAAGTTGAAAAACCGGTCATTTATGCTCACCGTCTACCGGCCGCCATTGTAGGAACCTGACCTTGGCTAACACTGAGAAGCTGTTCTGCTGCACTTTGGGAAAATCGGACTTTAACGCAGAATACAGAGGCCAGTGTGGACAGTCGGGGGAACCCCACGTAAAGGTTTGGGGGATCTCCAGAGCCACAATCCACACCTACCTCTACTGGTGGTCGGGTTGGTGTGTGTCTCTGGAATCTGTGACCTGCTGTGGAAGAGATTACCCTTCCCTTAATAAACATACGCCTTTCCACCCATCCTGTATTTGCTTATGCTCATTGTCTTCTATGCTATAGTGCTCATTATCAGTTCATGTGAGACTTGGTTAATCTTCTATGGAAAAGTCTTAAAAGAAAAAACGTACCTTAATAAAGGTGAGCTGAACCATCTGCCGGCTCCCCAGCCTGGCCCTACCACGGTCCCTACTACTTCAGACCGACCCTATAATTGCTTTCTTCTACTACCCTGGAGGGTCTTTCGCAAAATTTCATCGATCGTTGTCGATAAGCTGCAAAAACACCTAGTGTGGCCCCAGCCGGACCATTCGTTGCAATCGTAACGGTGCCCCCGTAATAGTCTACTCATTCGTCTTACCCAACCTGCAACTACCCAAAGGTTAGAATCCGATTCGGGGCCTTCTCTAAAAAAGTAGAATCCGAGTCAAACTTTACCCAAATTCTACTCCAACTCTACCCAAGGGATAAAATCCGACTCTAACTCTTCCTAAATGACAGAATTTGAACTACAACTCTTCGCTAAATTGGTAGAATTCAATTCCAATTCTGTCATAATATATGAGTCAAAATCGTTCTCCAATTCCATCCTAAAAGACATAAGAAACACCTCTAAAATGCAGTATTGAATTTCCTGTCAGAGAGAAGAAGACACAGCTGTCATTTTGAATGAACTCAACAGAGAATATTTCCGCACAGACATTTTAGATTTCCCTCGCGGAAACTTCCTACAATCCAAACCCCGTTTACTACTGACCTTCAACACCCCGTATGAAGCAATCAAAGGTAAAAATAGGGTTTCGAAATACAGTGTTGCACGTTATCTCCCTCGACCCCCCAGACGTGCTCAAATGTCAACGTTGGTCATGCCCCGAAAATATACGTAGGGGACAGTGTAAGACCATATGCCCAATCTGCGGAGAATTATTCCACACTCCATGTGAAAATAAACTGCAGAAACTGTAAAGGACCCACAGTGCTTCCTCTTTCAAATGCCCGTCTTACCATGTTTGAACAGGAGTTTAGAGCTATGACATACATAAAATTGAGCAGTGAGAGATCTATACCCAGCTCCAACGAAAAATTATCACGACAAACAAAATAAACTACGGCACACAATACAACTACCTCCCACTTCACGGAATGCCGCAACACACCCCTCCTAAAGAGAACTCTCCTAATCCGTGAAACTCGTGCAAGTACTGGCAGACCAGTCTACTCTGTATCTCACTCACTACATACATTCCAAAGAGCACTAAACACCTGTGATTCAATCTCCTCGTCCCAAAGAGTGGCCACCAACAAGCCTATCTCGAGCATTCTAATCTCACAAGCTAACCAATGATAACAAGACTAGCTCATCCAATAAAAATTGAAAACATGCTTCTGCAAGACAGCTACCTGTCCATACTCACCAAACTGTTCATCTTCAAACTTATCAGAGAACGGTCTCGTTGTCCCTTATATTCGCCTCCCACTATTACTAAAACCCATGGAAGTGTTTCTAAACACACAGAAAAAGAATATCGCCACAAGTTAAAGATTATCGTATAAATATAAGCAACCGAAATTCTTAAACAATACACAGTAACCCCAGAATGTAAAAACGCAACTCATCCAAGAAGACTCGCCATAAGTCTACTTCTGAGACAGAATGCAAGGCTTGTAATAGACTCGTGCCCAAGTAATCCTACTAAAGAACAACTCACCACCAAATCTATTCTTAATAGTCACAAACACGTTTTAGTTTCCTCGAATTCCTATAATCTCTCTACGAGTTTCCTTACAGCCCCTTTAAGAATCTATCCCATAGAAGATGAATTGGATAACAGCTCCAAATAGCTTGAGCGACGACCCATTCTCTTTTCTATAAGCTTCCTGCATGTCCGAAAAGGTGAAATGGAAAACTGTCAACGTAGATCAACGTCGCAACTGCCTAAAACGTTCTGGTCGAGTGAGCATGAAGATGGAACCCAGAAATCCCAATTCTCCATCAAACTACCCAATTCCCAAAATCACCCGAATGATGAAGTACGATAATTCTCCAGAATTAGCCCTTGCCAATTCATCGAATCCCAATAGTGGAAATCGATGTCGTAACCCAATACATCTCACAACGACAATACCCTTCTGGAACACCTCCTCCCCATTCCCTATGAAACACACTCGCATTGGCCCTCCACATTTTCGAAACTGCTTGCCAAGCGGTATTCTGAAACTTGCTCTCACTAATAATACTGAGCACTGACAAATGCTCTCTATAACTCACCGAAACCTACATAACATTGGATTTCGGTGAATTATCTTATCTCGCATTCCAATGGAATGCCCTCATCCAAAACATCTGAATCCTCTCTAAAAGAACGTTCATACAACCCTATACAAATCTCTGTTTATGACTACCTCGGCCCAAGGTTTGTTCCCCTCTCTGCCGAGACCCAGTCATCAACTCTTCCTCTTCATCCGAACCACTAGACAATTAACCACCGCCCAGTCACATAGAGACAATTGTCTTAATTAGACCCGCCATCATAAATATTACAACTCACCATGATACTTTCCTTCAATGGAATTGTCGTGGATATTACTCTAATTTCGAAGAACTTGTTCAACTAATAGACATATGTACACCAAAGTGTATATTTTGGCAAAATGAGCATTTTTGTATACATGTAACTTTTTCGGAAGATTAACTGGCCGTTACTTTCTAGTAGAAAGAGGTGACATAATGTATAGGGGAGGAGCAAGAAATACTCATTCACAAATCTATCCCCTAGTTCCCCGTCCTCTCCAAGCCAACTTCATTGCATAGCAGCAAGATTTTCACTTATCTCGACCTTACTATACTTTCAATTCTGGCTTCCAAGTATTTGAATTTTCTAAGTGCGACTGTGAGATCTTTCAACAGCTCCCTGCTGCCGGTTGTTATACTCAGGTGACTTCTAATCCCTCCGCCACCTTATGGGTGACCTGTCACTTCATCTAAGTCCAGGATCTTAATAGGATCTAACCCCCTTTCCCTGGGATGCCCTTGCACAAAACTCTACATAGGAACGTTTAGATACACACACTTCTTCTTGTATTTGACATTTCTTTGCCCCATTCGCTTATCGGTTTTAACCTGGTCCTCGCTTTGATTCTTATTAGAGCGTATTCATTACCCAATAGCATTAAAACGAGCTTGCTCCAATGCCCAGCAAAAACCCAACTCTCAGCTGCTTATTGATCGAGACGAGTGGCTCCTTTTATCAGTGCGAACCAGCTATGCCTCTTTCTCCTTATAACGATTTCCGACGGTTTGATGTGCTTTCGCGTTCTTCAGAAAGTATCATCCGGCAGCGGAAGCTGCATCACATGTCTTTCCTCAGACAGGCCGGTCGCCAACTCCTTGTGGTCCCAAGAGTCCACAAGCCAACCGAGAGAAGAAGAAACCTTACAGGCAATACAAAAAAAGGCCCGTACTCTACCCCAAACATGATATTTTTTAAAGCTGCCGCAGCGAAATCTAGGCGAATTAATCGGGTCAAACGCTAAACTAAATTTCGAACTTACATATCGACTGTTAACCTCCACAACTTCCCCTTCCTTATGTGGAAACCTTACACAGAAAACTATCTCTGTCGTTCCATGGACCTCACCACAGTTCCTACCGTTAAATGGGCCTGAAATAACTGATTACGATTTCAGCTCCGGCGGTGGTCTGCGGATGCGTTAGGTATACGCTTTGCTAAAGCCTTTCCGATGTTTCCTAAGACACTGAAGCCTTCCAAAAACTCGAGAACTGACACAGCACTGAACCAGATTTCAAGCAGCGAAAGGGGAAGATCATATCCATAACCGTCTTTTACACTTGCAGAGTAAAATCAAACTGCAATTGGGAAATAGCAAAGACGTGTGCGCTTGCTCAGACATGATTTCCTTACATGCCTCGTCATATCATGCTTGGCGTCAGCATTTTGTTGGATTTGAATATAAAAAGAATTTGGATGAATCGTTTCTTTTCCCATCTTATTTGGATACTAAGCTTTTTTGCTAATTTCCTATCCCGCAAACCTGGGAAAGATCCGAAGTTTGGCGGACACCAAAGACCAATTCGCTGACCTGTCATCCTGTAGAATTTTGAGAAAATCGGTTTGGCCGGACTTACTTTCCCTGTTCGTGGAGACCGTCAGGCTTCTCAAACTTCCAATTTGGTTCCGCAAAAACTCGCTCGAACTGCGGACCCTTGTAAGATTAGACCATTCGACATTCCCAGAAGCCTTCCAACTGGTGGGATGGTTCTTGGGTTTTTTTGACCATTGAAAAGCCTTACGAACGACACAACGTTGAGAAATAGGATTCCCTTAAACTCATTCGCCCTAATAACTCCATATTCCATGTTTCGGGCGGATCACTTCCCTCTATTTATTTAGTAATGCTTTATATCACACATATCTATGAATCCAGGTTCGTGCTCTCTTATTCTGTCACACTTTAATCTCTGGATGAAGCGTTCCGCGGGTTATGTTTTAAGGTACTTACTATTGCTCTTGATTCAATTGATATTTGTTTACCCTTTCTATTCAGCGACTGTCAATTTTTCTCATATTACATTGTCGATGAAACTTGTAGCATTATAACATTAGCCGGTGTCCATGCTGCCCTTTCTCGCAACGGCAACTTCCAACTAGCTATTAGAAAAGATTCAACAGTGGGGGCTAAGCTCCATGGCTCCGTCCATATTTCTCCCATGAAAACCTCAGCAAGTGCTTTTTAAAGAATAAAGGAAAAAATCGAAGAACTTGCCACATTCTTTCAGCGAACACGTTAATATATGGCGCCCCATGTCTGTAGACTTACAGGTCAATTCTAAAAGGACTTTCATTTCTACGATGACCCACTTAGGCATATGCAACCGCATATTAAACACCTAAAAAAACTTGTCATCGCACCATTGACCTGTTACGTCATCTCGCCTCAAAATCTTGGGTGCTGATCGCAAATCCCTCTTAGTCCTTACGTAGCCCTAATCCGATCGAAACTGGATTATGTGTGGCAATATAGGTCATCTCTCACAACACTGCTACTACCTTTAGGATTCCTCATCCAAAAACGAAGCGATCCTGTATAATCCACGGGAGCTTTTCGATCGCTCCCCCAGTGTCGAGTCCTTGAAGTGTTGAATCCAATTGTGATGCCCATCTCTCTTCGAAGGAAATGCATGATGATATAAGGTAAATATCTTTCGTTTTAAAAACCCAATACTGTCTGCTCTGACATACGATTCTGAGGAGGTACCGTCAAGAAATCTAAATTACCTGGCCAATTTGCTAAAAAAGGCGGTTCATAACATCTTTTAGTTCTCAACACTCCCTTTTTCAAAAAGGTTGCGCTCTCTTTGACAAGGTACACGCACATTGGCTATTTCCTCTCCTACCTTCTGCTTGCTCTGGACATCTTCTCTCCCAATCTAGCCATCTGCTTGCCGTCTGTTAAAAGCATCAATTCTGTCTCCGTCCGTCAGTTCTACGGATGAAAATTACTTCCAGTGTTTACTTGACGGCTATAAAATGGGGAACATGTGTGGGCGCTTCTGCTGCTCTTTTCTGACCGCAACCTCTCCCATACCCTCCTTATGCCTTTGTCATTTTTTTACAGGCAGAATTAATGGCTACAGTGAATGCCCTTCTCGAATTCTAATCCTAACCAAAAAGATAACACCTAATGACGCGTTTATGGCAGCTATCTTTAATAACGCAATAAAACCCTATTCTAAAATAACGCTGTTCTAAAGTTTAATAAATCATGTTTTGTTAAGTATACAAGAGAACAAATTATTTTATGTTGGATTACTCCCTCCATGTAGGGTAACTGGAAGAAATTCGCTGTAGAGAGGCATAAATGGCCCGCTCATTCTCTTTGCTCCGAGTTGTCCAGGTACTCCCGAATCCATTGCGAGACATTAGTGCCGCTCCCATCAACGATTTACTAATGCTGCTATCTCCACGGGGGCTTTCGATCTTGTTGGCAAGGGTGCTGGACGAGTGATCGGCGGGGCAAGGAAACTGAAACTAAAGCCGAATATTGGGGAGTGGTCCTCCCACAGACGAAAGCGATTACAATGAAGGTGATACTTGCACGATCCGTCTTGCCAATCAACAACACAACTCACAAGTCAATATATGTCACGTGACCCTCCTCCAACTTGCAAATTTTGCCGTCGCCACAATCCACAGTCTATTCCGCAATCTGTTCATCATAACTTCATTGATTGTTCCCATCCTGGACCCTATTCGCTTGTCTGTTATATTTTCCTCTTTACGGTCCCATTAAATCTCTCAAAAAGATTTCCCATATCGTATCTTGAACTTGCCATTTTAGCTAATCACTATTTTCTGTATCTTCAAGAAGTGAATTTTCTTTATAGTATTTTGATTTTAAATTATTGTAATCTTAAGACTATTACAAATTTCAAGGAATAATTATTTTATTAGTTTTTATTTTTATTCTTGAAACTGACTCGAATAATTGCATGTTCAACCAATCAAGATCTTTTTTTCTGACCATTGAAACATTGTTATAAACTAAGTGGCCCTCTACCATGGTGCTGATGCTGTGATTTTTTTTTTTCAGTACCCAGTGGGGCCGCTTCATTCTGACTCGTGGTGGGT
>JABUQX010031519.1:40000-45000 GCA_015478945.1 Trachelipus rathkii | reverse complement strand
AAGCAGTAAATCAGTAAATCAGTAAATCAGTAAATCAAACCACCCACAATACCCTCCCCACCCCTCTATGATCTATTGATCTATTGATTCAAGTCATATTTTGTATAACATAACACAAAACCTTTATGCTTTTCATGTTTAAAACTTTAAAAATTTGTGTTTTTACATACCCTAAAGCAGTAAACCAGTAAACCAGTAAATCACACCACCCACACCACCCCTCCCCACCCTCCCATGATCCATTGATCTATTGATCTATTGATTCAAGTCATATTTTTTACTAAAATTGCTATGTTTTACATATCCTAAAGCAGTAAATCAGAAAATCAAACCACCCACCCCACCCCTCTCCACCTACCCATGATCTATTGATCTATTGATTCAAGCCATATTTTGTATAACTTACTGCTTTAGGGTATGGAAAAACGTAAATTTTTTAAGTTATAAACATGAAAAGCATAAAAAAGTTATATATATATATATATATATATATATATATATATATATATATATATATATATATATATATATATATATATATATATATATATATATATATATATATATATATATATATATATATATATATATATATATATATATATATATATATATATGTATATATATATATATATATATATATATATATATATATATATATATATATATATATATATATATATATATATATATATATATATATATATATATATATATATATATATATATATATATATATATATATAGTGTGTGTGTGTGCGTGGATAGGGGGAGAAAATTATTTCCCGAATTTTGTCAACGGGAACCCCACAAAATGATCAGTCTTTGCAGATTTTTCGATAGCCAAAGTTTGAGCACGATTGGAGCATGTTAACCCGTGCCGCTGGGCGTTCAAAGTTTCAAAAAACTCGAATTTTTGGCTGGCTAGCGACGTCTTTGGGCCGTATCTCTGAAACTTCTCATTATTTTCTCATGATTTATGTCTCAAATCATAGGCAATATTGTTCTAAGTAATTTATATTATATACATATTTGTTGCTACTTATAGTCGAACCGAGCTATAACAGCCTTTGTCATCAAAAACGTGACTAGGAACCTCTATTAACGAACTTATGATATGAGAATTATTTAATATTTTTCAAAGTATGAAATTAATTATGATGGAATAAAATGACAGAATGTTTTTGTTTTTACATATTTCAATGTATTTTAATAAGAAAAGAGAGTGACATTGCATCGTTTGCATTCTTTAAGAAGGATAAAATAATGAATAATCTATTCTAAAGGTTTGCTCAAAGTGATTTTTGAAACATCAGGATACAGCTTTCGGCATTTGTGTACTACCTGTAAAACATATTGTTTCTGCTCCTCATCTTTAGTGAGGAGGTTATTAAAGTCTGTAATTAATTTCACTCCTCGTTCTGCCACATCATTAACGACCTTTAGTGACTTCACAATCCCCAATCCTTCCTTAAAATGTATATTTTCAGGCCAGCTACTGGGGGGTTCTCTGAGAAAATCTGCGTTAATCTGGAAACGCTCAAAGAAATTCATGGTCCCCTTGGTAATTAAACAAGATAACCCTGCATTAACCAGTTCTTCCAACTGGTGTCTTCGAAATTTGGGGTTTACAATTCTTGAATTTTCTGTCTCGGTCTCGGTGTCATTTAGGACTTTGTTCGCCATTTCCGATTTTTCTTCGTCTGAAATTGAGGGATCAAAGAACACGAGGGCTACCAATTCTGCATTGAAATACCACAAATGGTTTGAGAATTTCACCAGAGCTCTCTCAGAGATATCTTTGTCAATCTCCTGATAGTCCAACAAACTTCGCAAGAGGTCAAAGTCTTGCTTGGGAGCCAAGTGTGCTTTGTGGGCATTGAACCAAGCTTTGCAATACACTCTAACGAGAAAAATACAGACAGCTTCTAAGGCACGTTGTTCTTCATGACTCAGTTTGAATTGTCCGCGGAATAGAAATATCTTCAGACAATAGATGGCCTTGGCCATCCACCTGGCATGACTGATGGCACCTGGAGATTTAAATTCCACTTCCGTTCCATTCATTGCTCCTACAAACACCAATACCAATTGTAGGAGCTCCTTGTAATCGTCTCTGGGTTGTGATTCCGTGAGTTTAGTGTTACAATCCGCAGTTATGTTGGCAATTACTTCAGAAGGTAGATGTCTTTTCACAATTTCGTTGATGATACCCGAGTCATATTGTTTCTTGTTGAGCTTCGCCCATGCATTTTGGAATCTCTTGAATATATCGGGTTGAGGCCCAGTTGTTGATCCGAACTTACATTCGAAAACACCTCTCAACATGACTTCAAGAATATGGTGGCGGCAAGCTAGGTAAAGCAGCTCTCTACCCAAGATGTTTTCCAAAATTGTACAAGCCCCTTTGAGCCTTCCTGTGTTTGATGCAGTGGTGTCGAAACACATTGCCTTGATAGTATGGGAGACACCCCATTCCTCGAGACACTCATAAACAGCCAGGGCTTGTTCTTCACCAGTGCTTGTGTCTGCTACAGGAACTCCTAGCAGTTGTTCATTTTCACCATAAGAAATTACAACAGCTATTCGTTCTTTCTGCTCTGTCTTTAGAACGTCTGGTAGAAGTTTTCCGTCCCAATGAACTACAACAGCTTCCTTCTCTGGTATATAAATTCGTTCCAAGATCTTCTCAGTGTATTTTTCTCTGAATACTTTTCGCCTTTCATGGATGGTGGTTTTTGACACTTTGAACTCCTCAAGATTCTCCCCAAGTGCTTCTATGGTAGCTATGAGTATTCGTGTGGCATTTCTGTCAGATACCTTACACCGATCCAACAACAGAGATAGTTTCATGGTTAAAATTTCCCTAACGCCACGCTTCATCCTTTTGCTATGAGATGGTCCAGGAAGTTCCTCGGTTTCTTGAGAAGTACAAACGTCCATTGGCAGCACATCCTCGATATCTTCATCGCATGTGTTTTCCTCTTCATCACTGTCCTCATCTTCTTCATCATCAGTCTCTATGAACAAAAGAAGAGAAAGAAAAGGACCAAATTAATTATGAAAATAGTTAAGTTACGTTGCTTATCTTGTTTTGTTGGTGCTTTTGTAAAAACTAAACAATAGAACCAGGGGACGTAAACGTACCTAGCAAAAGATCAATATTCAAGCAAAAATAAAAGAATCTTACCTATGTCGAATAAACATTCCGCTTGAATTTGCTCGTTCATTTTCGCAAGTTCCTTTTGTAGTTTTCTTTCTTCAGCTCGAGCTAACTTCAGATCAACTCCAAGCATAGAGCCTGGCCGACCCTTTTCCTTTGTTTCAAAAGAAACTCCTTGTCTTCTGATTTCATCATGGCCAAGGCATCTTGATGGGCGATATCAAAGATATCATCTACCTTTGAGGCGAACTCTTTGATTTTGTTCTTTGCAGCTTCTGATTGTTTATACTGGTCCTTTTGTACATTTCTCCACTCTGCGTGAAGTTTCTCTAATTTAGTAATAGCATCTTTCACATGTTTTGTAGGAATCCGAGCTTTTCCCCAGAAAACAAGAACTTCTTGTATGGTAATTCTTGCTGAATCTCTTAGATTCAATTTCACAGTACGCAAATTGTAGAACAAAGTGGCCAAAACTTGACGATTGGAGGGCAATTTACAACCGGTTATCTGGTGAGCCGGATAGCCTACAATGAAAATTTTATCTTTGGTTCTGCTTCTTATGGCAGAGGTGGAAGCCATTCTTTTACTATTTTATTTTAATCTGGAAAAAATTAATAATATACATTACAACGAATATTGGTTTCGGAAATTAGATGTAAAATTAACAAAACAAAAGAAATAAAAAAAGGTCTCCTTAAATCTAAATTTACATGAAAATGATGATATAATGATGATGAGGCTGTTATAGCTGGGTTCGACTAGAAGTAGAAATAAATATATATAGAATATAAATTAGTTACAATAATATTGCCTTTAATTTGAGACATAAATCATGAGAAAATAATGAGGGGTTCCGGAGATACGGCCCCAAAACGTCGCTAGTCAGCCCAAAAAACGCGTTTTTTGTAACTTTGAGCGCACAGCGGCACGGGTTCACATGCTCCAATCGTGCTCAAAATTTAACTACCTTAAAATCTGGAGAGGCTAATCACTTTGTGGGGTTCCCGTTGACAAAATTCCAACATCAATTTTTTACACATCACTATATATATATATATATATATATATATATATATATATATATATATATATATATATATATATATATATATATATATATATATATATATATATATATATATATATATATATACTATATATATATATAACTAATATATATATATATATATATATATATATATATATATATATATATATATATATATATATATATATATATATATATATATATATATATATATATATATATATATATATATATATATATATATATATATATTGTGATGGAGCGAATAACAGCAACCGCAACCGCAAATTCGGATCAACCGCACATATTAACAACCGCAACTGCAACCGCAACCGCGGTTTTTAATGGTCTTCACAACCGCCACTGCGGTAGTCAGGAAGTTATCTTTTCAAAAATACTCTTATGCCTTAGGCTTAATAAAGTACGTAATATATTTCAGTTTTTTTTTCTCAGAAAATTACAAATATATAATTATAGAAGTACATATCACGAAATAAATCGGATCTTTGCATTTCTTAAATTTTCGTACAGCAAAAAAAAAAATGAGTGTTGTTGTGGTTAGAGAAAAGAGCGTGTGGTGGGGGTTTTTCTTGAAAGCATCAAATGATTTTGCTAAATGCAAATTATGCAATTCTCGCAAAAGAAGAAGCACCACTAATATAAAAAATCACCTACGATCGTTGCATGGAAAAGAATATAGAGAACTTTGTGATAAAGAAAAAGTATTATCTGAGAAGAGAGAAAGAGAAAAAAGAGACACCTCTGCAAAAAATGAAAATTGAGGCAAAA
>JABUQX010031519.1:20000-35000 GCA_015478945.1 Trachelipus rathkii | reverse complement strand
CCCTAACATGCTCAATACTCATTTTATCAATTCTTCTCCCACCTAACATGCTCCTAAGATTATACATCTGAACAAACTGCACCTTAGATCTATAACTCTTATTCCCTACCATAGTTTCCTTACTGTACATTAACACCGGTAGCAATATATCTTCATGCAGAATCATAGCTAACTCTAGACTTTAGTCTCCTTGTTTTCAACAAAGGTTTAATTGCACCAACCACCTTTCAACAACTCATAACTTTCCTACTATTCTCAGCATCATCAGTTCCCTTTCATCCAACATAGAGCCTAAATATTTAAATTCAGATATTTGTTCCATTTTCCTACCATCCAAAGTAGTAGGAGAGCCATATTGCTCGCCCTAGTTCCGCCCCCTTTTTTGACCTTTTGGGCCGAGATTGACCAACGGGTTTTTTACCTGACCTTGACCTTTTTGAGCTCGAATTTTACCTGACCTTGACCTTTTTGGGGCCTTTACCTTTTTGGGGCTTGACCTTTTTTTCGACCAACCCTTTGGTCTTCCATGGGTCAATTTTGGCCCACGGTATTTTTTTGAGAACCCTAATTTTTTGAGAACCCTAATTTTTTGAGAACCCTAATTTTTTGAGAACCCTAATTTTTTGAGAACCCTAATTTTTTGAGAACCCTAATTTTTTGAGAACCCTAATTTTTTGGCAACCCTAATTTTTTGGCAACCCTAATTTTCTGCAGTTGCGCCAAACGGTTGCGTCAGCAACCGTTGTACGTACCCCACCCTAATTTTTTCGATCAACCCTTTGGTCTTCCATGGGTCAATTTGGCCCACGATGGTACAGCAACCCCTTCGAAGAAGGGTTGCGCCAAACGGTTGCGCAGCAACCGTTGTACGTACCCGACCCCAATTTTTCGATCATGGGTCATTTTTTGCCCACGGTAATTTTTGGCCACCCTTTAGGAACTTAGCCCTATTTTTGATGTCTTTACATTGTTTGACCATGATATTTCGGGCTTGACCTTGCCATATACCATGGGTCAATTTTGACCCACGGTAATTTTTGGCTACCCTTTGGTCTTCCATGGGTCAATTTTGGCCCACGGTAATTTTTGGCTACCCTTTGGTCTTCCATGGGTCAATTTTGGCCCCACTAATTCGATCAACCCTAATTTTTTCGACCGTGGGCAATTTTTGCCCACGGTAATTTTATCTTCCTTTAGGGGCTTAGCCCTATTTTTTGATGTCTTTGCCTTGTTTGACCATGATATTTCGGCCTTAACCTTGCCATATACCATGGGTCATTTTTTGCCCACGGTAATTTTTGGGCATCCTTTAGGTGCTTAGCCCTATTTTTTGATGTCTTTACCTTGTTTGACCATGATATTTCGGTTTTAACCTTGCCATATACCATGGGTCAAATTTGACCCACGGTAATTTTTTGTCCTTCCTTTAGGGACTTAGCCCTTTTTTGATGTCTTAACCTTGTTTGATCATGATATTTCGTCCTTAACCTTGCCATATACCATGGGTCAATTTTGACCCACGCTAACTTGATGGCTTTGATGGTTCCCAATCACCGTAAGAAGTATCTAGTGATGTTCTATTAGTGTTCTATGAGTATTAGATGAGTGCCAGGTGAGTGCCAGGTGAGTGCCAAGTGAGTGCCAATGAGTGCCAATGAGTGCCAAGTGAGTGCCAATGAGTGCCAAGTGAGTGCCACATAGTGCCAACTGAGTGCCACTTTTTTCAAGCCTTTTCTAGCCTCCCCTGAGCCCCGAATAGCCCTAATATGGGTGTCTACCCCTATGTAATAAGGTATGAGGAATCGAATGGTGTATATTACAATCTGCTAGAATGCTTCCTACTATGAGTTAGTATTTTTCTAACACTTATAGCATAGCAGAATATATATCTAAAGAGCTACACATTTGAGACAGTGACCGCAAACGTTTCAGAGTCCGCGTCCGCAGGTCAGCCCCTCCGCGAAACCGCCGCCGCGTGCGCCCGCAGGCGCAATATTCACCGCCCGCCCAACCCTGATTTTTAGCAACCCTTCGAAGAAGGGTTGCGCCAGATGGAGGCGAAGCCTCCATCGTACGTATTGCCCCCCCTATTTTACCCCCGCCTAATTTTTTCGGCCATGGGTCATTTTTTGCCCACGGTAATTTTTGGCTACCCTTTGGTCTTCCATGGGTCAATTTTTGCCCACGGTAATTTTTGGTCTTCCGTGGGTCAATTTTGGCCCACGGTAATTTTTGGCTACCCTTTGGTCTTCCATGGGTCAATTTTGGCCCACCCTAATTTTCGACCAACCCTTTGATCTTCCATGGGTCATTTTTTGCCCACGGTAATTTTCAACCAACCCTTTGGTCTTCCATGGGTCATTTTTTGCCCACGGTAATTTTTGGGCTTCCTTTAGGGGCTTAGCCCTATTTTTTGACGTCTTTACCTTGTTTGACCATGATATTTCGGCTTTTACCTTACCATATACCATGGGTCAATTTGACCCACGATAATTTAGGCTTCCTTTAGGGGCTTAGCCCTATTTTTTGACGTCTTTACCTTGTTTGACCATGATATTTCGGCTTTTACCTTACCATATACCATGGGTCAAATTTGACCCACGGTAATTTTTGGGCTTCCTTTAGGGGCTTAGCCCTATTTTTTGATGTCTTTACCTTGTTTGACCATGATATTTCGGTTTTTAACCTTGCCATATACCATGGGTCAAATTTGACCCACGGTAATTTTTTGTCCTTCCTTTAGGGACTTAGCCCTTTTTTGATGTCTTAACCTTGTTTGACCATGATATTTCGTCCTTAACCTTGCCATATACCATGGGTCAATTTTGACCCACGCTAACTTGATGGCTTTGATGGTTCCCAATCACCGTAAGAAGTACCTAGTGATGTTCTATTAGTGTTCTATGAGTATTAGATGAGTGCCAGGTGAGTGCCAGGTGAGTGCCAAGTGAGTGCCAATGAGTGCCAATGAGTGCCAAGTGAGTGCCAATGAGTGCCAAGTGAGTGCCACATAGTGCCAAGTGAGTGCCACATAGTGCCAACTGAGTGCCACTTTTTTCAAGCCTTTTCTAGCCTCCCCTGAGCCTAGAATAGCCCTAATATGGGTGTCTACCCCTAGGTAATAAGGTATGAGGATTCGATTGGTGTATATTACAAGTTGCTAGGATGCTTCCTACTATGAGTTAGTCTTTTTCTAACACTTATACACACATACATTCACTATGACACTTATACACACTATGACACTTACATTAAACCATATACACTTACACTCACACCCACACACAGATACACTTACACTCACACACTCGATATTTTGATGCCTCAACTTTGATGCCTCAACTTTGATGCCCCAGCATAAATGCCTCAGCATTGATGCCTCAACTTTGAAGGTTCATCTTTGATGACTCATCTTTGATGACGTCATCTTTGATAC
Source organism: Trachelipus rathkii (assembly GCA_015478945.1). NCBI lineage: Eukaryota > Metazoa > Arthropoda > Malacostraca > Isopoda > Trachelipodidae > Trachelipus > Trachelipus rathkii. Next base: position 31,564 of record JABUQX010031519.1, on the reverse strand, counting down.
CATCTATATTGATGATTCATCTTTGATGGCTCATCTCTACGCCACATCATAGAACAGAGTTAATATTAATGTCTTTCCTAGTTCATAAGCGTACCATCAGGGCGCCGCCCTCCGCGCAAAGACAATCAGCCCCGCACCCGCAGGTGCGATCCGCCGCGTCCCCGCCCGCCGCGTCCCCGCCCGCCGCGTGCGCCCGCAGGCGCAATTTTTCCGCGTACCCGCCCGCCGCGTGCGCCCGCAGGCGCAATATTCCTGCGGGAATGAAAAATATATATACTATAAGTCATTCATTTTTATTTCATACTTAAGCATTTCAAAGAATTTCTTTTCAAATATACTATGAGTCATTCATTTTTATTTCATACTTAAACATTTTTATTAAAAACATTTTCGCGAACCTAAAACTGTAACTCATTACAGACCTATTATTTAACACATATATTTATTAACATTATTTTTACTTAATACTTTTTACTTAATACTTTTTAATTTATAAATTTTTAAAAATTGTATGTAAGAAGAAAAAAAAATCAGAGTGTCTGATATATAATCATTTTATTTTACTACAATTGTACGAAATTTTACTAAAAACATTAACATTACATACCTTAAAGCAGTAAATCAGTAAAACAATAGAGGTGTTACCTAACACCTAGGGGGATTAGTATGCTTTTGTTTTACTGCTTTACTGCTTTAACTTTCTGCTTTACTGCTTTAACTCACTGCTTTACTGCTTTAACTCACATACATTACATACCTTAAAGCAGTAAAGCAGTAAAACAATAGAGGTGTTACCTAACACCTAGGGGATTAGTATGCTTTTTTTTTACTGCTTTACTGCTTTAACTTTCTGCTTTACTGCTTTAACTCACTGCTTTACTGCTTTAACTCACATACATTACATACCTTAAAGCAGTAAAACAATAGAGGTGTTACCTAACACCTAGGGGGGATTAGTATGCTTTTGTTTTACTGCTTTACTGCTTTAACTTTCTGCTTTACTGCTTTAACTTTCTGCTTTACTGCTTTAACTTTCTGCTTTACTGCTTTAACTTTCTGCTTTACTGTTTTAACTTTCTGCTTTACTGTTTTAACTCATATATTTATTAACATTATGTTTTTTATTTTGTTTTAATACTTTTTATTTATTTTATTATTATTTTTATTTATTTTTATTATTATTTTTATTATTTTTATTATTTATTTTTATTATTATTTTTATTATTTTTATTATTTTATTTTTATTTTATTATTATACTTAGTGTTATTTACTTCATGCCTATTGTTATTATTATTTAGAACACACATTCACTATGACACTTATACACACATTCACTATGACACTTATTCACTATGACACTTATACACACATTCACTATGACACTTATACACACATTCACTATGACACTTACATTTAGCCATAGACACTTACATTTACACTTATACACACACACACACACACACACACACACACACACACACACACACACACAGATTTACACTCACACACAGATTTACACACACTCACGCACAGATTTACTTACACCCGCAGATTTGCTTACACTCACACGCAGAATACACGATTTACTTACACATATGACGTATAATTTATTAAAACATTTTATGTTTAATTAAGCGTACATTTATATTACTCATTCAAATATAACTAAAATTATTTCAAAGTTTCTTAAAACTTCTATAATAAATCAATCATTATCTTTGAACAAAGAAATTATTATTAACTGTTAACACTTTTTGTTTATAAATTTTATAACTATCAAGTTTTAAAATAACTTTTACTAAAATTTTATGAAATTTTATTAAAAACATATATTTTACGTATCTTAAAGCAATAAATCAGTGCAAATCAGTAAGGACAGCCCCTAGCTGCCCCTCTACAGCTATGCCACGTTATATTCTATTGACTTACTGCTTTACATCATCTTTAGCCATGTAATAAGTATAAAAATAACAAAATAAGTTCTTCTCTGCTAACATAACATTTATTTTATTAAAATCTTTTTAAGTTCTTATTTAAAAATAACAATTATTCACTTACATTTATATTATTCGCTCGATGTTAACTAAAAATATTTCAAAGTTTTTTAAATAATTCGGATTTTCTTTATTATTATTATTATTATCTATGTACATTGACAATCCATCACGAGAAAACACAACAACCCGCACTCCTTACAGATACGAAACTGACCTCTCTCTGTAAAATGTGTTGAAATAACTACTTCAGGCTAAATTTAGGATAAACCTTTTTGTACCCCGGGGCGATTTAGACCTAATTCCAGGTCAAAATATATTTCAAGCTGACCTTTTTCTGTAAAATGTGGTGCAATAACTACGTTAGGCCTAAATTTAGGCCTAAATTTAGGACAAGCCTTTTTGTATCCCACGCTGATTTAAGCCTAATACCAGGTCAAAAGGTAATTCCAGTATAGACAAGAATCGAGAATCAATGTTATTATTATTTTATAAATATATTTCAAACTGAAACATGCTGGATCGGTAAGATCCTTTAAGCAGGTAAGAAGGAAATGTTTACCTTTCTTGTGAGTGGACGGAGTAATCCTTATCTCTATATGACCTCGTAGGTGATTGGTCGAGAATTATTTTATCGCTTTTTTGGTTTTACGTATGTAAAAACATGTTTTTTCATATCCTGAACCTGGGGTCCGTTTATTTAAACTCTTAACATACATGTAAATATTTATTTAAGAAAGTAAAAATAAGGATAATAAAAACTTTACTATATAATTAGAAATTTAATAATCATTATCTTACAGTAATTTATATATATATATATATATATATATATATATATATATAATATATATATATATATATATATATAATATATATATATATATATATATATATATATATATACAGTATATATAGCATATATATATTTATATTGGTTGACTTTGTTATATATATATATATATATATATATATATATAAGGCTAAAATTAAATATATACAAGAGTGTTAAATATATTTACAATGATTTTATATATAAGGTTCACATTAAATATAATACAGGAATATTATTATATATAACACTTCCACATACATTTTACACATAATGTTTATGATTATTTTATATTAAAATTCTCTAAATCTTTGCAAATATGCCAATCATTTATATCATTATCGATGATATAGTTTCGTGTCTCATTAATACACTCAGTTAACACATACGTAAAAAGTTCCCGCTCAGATATCATAGTATATTTACATTCGGGGTCACGTGCATAAATACTTTCTTGCCATTGTTTTCTAAGTAGATAAATGAATTTCTGTACTTCTATAGAACTTAGGAAGCGATCGATGATGTGCGTAGGATCATCAATCAGGTTTTTCTTAAATGCGTAGTATTCTTGGTATAACATGTAATGAATTACGGTTACGTAATTAGATAACATAAATGTCTTCTTCATCTGTATTAACATTCGCTTACGTACCTCTAACATATATTTCATCTGCGCTAGGCCTGAAATGTAGAATCCAAATGATGTAGGTTCAAATACTGCTGTTTCATTTTCTCTCCCATAATCTAACTTCCAAGCTGATTATGTTTTGATGTTTATAAAATGATAGAGTAAGTTGCTTATCGCTGGTTTCTTCGCACAGGCTAATAACTGTTTCGGTCCAGTTTAAAGCTGAGTTTGGTTTAAAGTATTCTGTAAGCCACTCTTCAGTGTGATTACATATACAAAGTAATTCATCTGGACTCACGAAAATACGCTTGGTATTATAACAGGGTGATCGGGTAGCACACTTGAAAAATTCAAATCCATCGGGTTTTCTTTTATATAAGAATGAAACCCTACTTCCTGGAATCTTGATTTCCCACTGGACAATGTCTTGTATTGAGGTATACATGTTAAGGTGGTTCATGATATACACTTAGTGAAAATAGAACACTTTTATTACAAACCAGAGAACTTGTGCACCGCTTAACAGCTAAAACGAGTATGATTTTAAAATGAGTTTGGATCTAAAACACGCATCCTCCAATATAATTTTCATCCAATCACAGATAAGGTTCAGGATATGAAAAAACATGTTTTTACATACGTAAAACCAAAAAAGCGATAAAATAATTCTCGACCAATCACATACGAGGTCATATAGAGATAAGGATTACTCCGTCCACTCACAAGAAAGGTAAACATTTCCTTCTTACCTGCTTAAAGGATCTTACCGATCCAGCATGTTTCAGTTTGAAATATATTTATAAAATAATAATAATATTGATTCTCGATTCTTGTCTATACTGGAATTACCTTTTGACCTGGTATTAGGCTTAAATCAGCGTGGGATACAAAAAGGCTTGTCCTAAATTTAGGCCTAAATTTAGGCCTAACGTAGTTATTGCACCACATTTTACAGAAAAAGGTCAGCTTGAAATATATTTTGACCTGGAATTAGGTCTAAATCGCCCCGGGGTACAAAAAGGTTTATCCTAAATTTAGGCCTAAAGTAGTTATTTCAACACAATTTACAGAGAGAGGTCAGTTTCGTATCTGTAAGGAGTGCGGGTTGTTGTGTTTTCTCGTGATGGATTGTCAATGTACATAGATAATAATAATAATAATAATAAAGAAAATCCGAATTATTTAAAAAAACTTTGAAATATTTTTAGTTAACATCGAGCGAATAATATAAATGTAAGTGAATAATTGTTATTTTTAAATAAGAACTTAAAAAGATTTTAATAAAATAAATGTTATGTTAGCAGAGAAGAACTTATTTTGTTATTTTTATACTTATTACATGGCTAAAGATGATGTAAAGCAGTAAGTCAATAGAATATAACGTGGCATAGCTTGGTGTAGAGGTGTGCTGCTCTACTGATTTACTGATTTATTGCTTTAAGGTACGTAAAATATATGTTTTTAATAAAATTTCATAAAATTTTAGTAAAAGTTATTTTAAAACTTGATAGTTATAAAATTTATAAACAAAAAGTATTAACAGTTAATAATAATTTCTTTGTTCAAAGATAATGATTGATTTATTATAGAAGTTTTAAGAAACTTTGAAATAATTTTAGTTATATTTGAATGAGTAATATAAATGTACGTGTTTAATTAAACATAAAATGTTTAATAAATTATACGTTATATGTGTAAGTAAATCTGCGTGTGTAAGTAAATCTGTGTGTGAGTGTAAATCTGTGTGAGTGTGGCAAATCTGTGCGTGAGTAGGCAAATCTGTGTGTGTGTGTGTAAATCTGTGTGTGTGTGTGTGTGTGTGTGTGTGTGTGTGTGTGTGTATAAGTGTAAATGTAAGTATCTATGGGTAAATGTAAGTGTCATAGTGAATGTGTGTATAAGTGTCATAGTGAATGTGTGTATAAGTGTCATAGTGAATAAGTGTCATAGTGAATGTGTGTATAAGTGTCATAGTGAATGTGTGTTCTAAATAATAATAACAATAGGCATGAAGTAAATAACACTAAGTATAATAATAAAAATAAAAATAAAATAATAAAAATAATAGAAATAATAAAAATAATAATAAAAATAAAATAATAAAATAATAAAAATAATAATAAAAATAAATAAAAATAATAATAAAATAAATAAAAAGTATTAAAACAAAATAAAAAACATAATGTTAATAAATATATGAGTTAAAACAGTAAAGCAGAAAGTTAAAACAGTAAAGCAGAAAGTTAAAGCAGTAAAGCAGAAAGTTAAAGCAGTAAAGCAGAAAGTTAAAGCAGTAAAGCAGAAAGTTAAAGCAGTAAAGCAGTAAAACAAAAGCATACTAATCCCCCCTAGGTGTTAGGTAACACCTCTATTGTTTTACTGCTTTACTGCTTTAAGGTATGTAATGTATGTGAGTTAAAGCTGTATAAGTGTAAATGTAAGTGTCTATGGCTAAATGTAAGTGTCATAGTGAATGTGTGTATAAGTGTCATAGTGAATGTGTGTATAAGTGTCATAGTGAATAAGTGTCATAGTGAATGTGTGTATAAGTGTCATAGTGAATGTGTGTTCTAAATAATAATAACAATAGGCATGAAGTAAATAACACTAAGTATAATAATAAAAATAAAAATAAAATAATAAAAATAATAGAAATAATAAAAATAATAATAAAAATAAAATAATAAAAATAATAAAAATAATAATAAAAATAAATAAAAATAATAATAAAATAAATAAAAAGTATTAAAACAAAATAAAAAACATAATGTTAATAAATATATGAGTTAAAACAGTAAAGCAGAAAGTTAAAACAGTAAAGCAGAAAGTTAAAGCAGTAAAGCAGAAAGTTAAAGCAGTAAAGCAGAAAGTTAAAGCAGTAAAGCAGAAAGTTAAAGCAGTAAAGCAGTAAAACAAAAGCATACTAATCCCTTAGGTGTTAGGTAACCTCTATTGATTTACTGATTTACTGCTTTAAGGTATGTAATGTATGTGAGTTAAAGCAGTAAAGCAGTGAGTTAAAGCAGTAAAGCAGAAAGTTAAAGCAGTAAAGCAGTAAAACAAAAGCATACTAATCCCCTCTAGGTGTTAGGTAACACCTCTATTGATTTACTGATTTACTGCTTTAAGGTATGTAATGTATGTGAGTTAAAGCAGTAAAGCAGTGAGTTAAAGCAGTAAAACATGAGTTAAAGCAGTAAAGCAGTAAAACAAAAGCATACTAATCCCCCCTAGGTGTTAGGTAACACCTCTATTGATTTACTGATTTACTGTTTTAAGGTATGTAATGTTAATGTTTTTAGTAAAATTTCGTACAGTTGTAGTAAATGACAGAGCATAGACTTAGTTTTTTCTTGATACAATTTTTTAAATTTATAAATTAAAAGTATTAAGTAAAAAGTATTAAGTAAAAAATAATGTTAATAAATATATGTGTTAAATAATAGGTCTGTAATGAGTTACAGTTTTAGGTTCGCGAAAATGTTTTTAATAAAAATGTTTAAGTATGAAATAAAAATGAATGACTCATAGTATATTTGAAAAGAAATTCTTTGAAATGTTTAAGTATGAAATAAAAATGAATGACTCATAGTATATATATATATTTTTCATTCGCGCGGGAATATTGTGCCTGGTGGGCACGCGCGGCGGGCGGATACGCGAGTACCGCGCCTCGTGGCGCATCGCGGGCATGGACGCGCGGGCGGGGACGCGGATCGCACCGCGGGTGTGGGGCTGATTTTGCAGCCTTGCGCGGAGTGCTATGCGGAAGTTCCTGGTGTTCCAATTATGACCTAGGGAAAGACATTAATATTAACTCTGTTCTATGGGGCAGAGGATGAGCTCATCAAAGATGATTTATCAAAGATGAATCATCAATATAGATGGTATCAAAGATGACGGTCAATAAAGATGATCATCAAAGATGAACCTTTCAAAGCTGAGGCATCACGCTGAGTATGAGCAAAGTAACGCTGAGGCATCGTAAAAGTTGAGGCATCAAAGCTGAGGCATCAAATATCGAGTGTGTGAGTGTAAGTGTATTCCAGGTGAGTGTAAGCGTGGTATGGAGCCATGGTATGTCATAGCGCATGGGTGTCGCGAGCAGAATGCAAAGTGGTGGGCGGTCGGTAGCGTATAAGTAAAGACCAACTCATAGGAAGCATCCTGTGTTGTGCCGGTAATATACACCAATCGAATCATACCTTATTACCTAGGGTAGACACCCATATTAGGCCACCTCAGCTCAGGGAGGCTAGAAAAAGCTTGGAAAAAGGTGTACCTGAAGCTGGCAATTATGTGGCACCTCACTTGGCACTATAAAAACTCACTTGGCACCATTAAATTCATTGGCACCTACTCTGGCACTCACCTGGCACTCACCTGGCACTCTCATCTAATACTCATAGGAACACCAGAACATCCCTAGATACTTCTTACGGTGATAGGGAACCATCAAAGCCAATGTAAGTGTTGGTGGAACAAAATTAACCCCATGGTATGTGGTAAGGTCAGCATGAAATACATCATGTGGTCAAACAAGGTTAAGACATCAAAAGTGCGCTAAGTCCCTAAAGGAAGGACAATAAATTACTGTGGGTCAAAATTGACCATGGAATACCAAAGGGTTGGTTGGAAAAATGCCATCGTGGCAAAATATCCATGCTGAATACCAAAGGGTTATTTGAAATTACTGTGGCAAAAATGACCCATGGAAGACCAAAGGTTAGCCAAAAATTTCCGTGGCCAAAATTGACCCATGGAAGACTGGCAGTAGCCTAAAATACCAAATGTACTGACCGTAGAATACAAAAGGTCAAGGGCGAAAATATCATGGTCAAACAAGGTAACGACATCAAAAGGGCTAAGCTCCCAAGATCAAATTACCTGGGTACCGTTCACTATCGAAAAAATTAGGGGGCAAAATAGGGGTATACGTAATAACGGTTGTTGACTGCACAGTTTATGCACCCTTTCTTCGAAAGGGTGCTAAAATTAGGGTTGCCAAAAATTAGGTTAAAAAATTAGGGTTGCCAAAAATACCGTGGGCCAAAATGACCCATGGAAGACCAAAGGGTTGGTCGAAAAAGGTCAAGCCCAAAAAGGTCAAAGGCCCAAAAAGGTCAAGGTCAGGTAAAAAATTTGGGCTCAAAAAAGGTCAAGCCCAAAAAGGTAAAGGTCAAAAAAGGTCAAAGGCAGGTAAAAAATTGGGCTAAAAAGGTCAAGGGAAGGTAAAATCACCGTGGGCAAATTTTGCCCACGGTGTCCGAAATGACTCCCATACTACTTATATATATATATATATATATATATATATATATATATATATATATATATATATATATATAGTTACTATATATATATATATATATAAGTATATATAGATATATATATAAATGTATATAGATAATATATATATATATATATATATATATATATATATATATATATATATATATATATATATATATATATAAACCTCTTTAATCTCCTTTAAAAACATTTTTTTGCAAATGTGTTCAGATCCAAATCATGAAAGTGAAAATCAATTTGATTGAAAGATTTTCCCAATTTACATATTTAAATTTAGTACTAAATTGGAATTCTGTGTTAAAAACAAGGTCAAAATAATCCTATAACGTATTTTTTTTTTTGTGTTTGGATTTCTAATTAGAAAGACAACTTCGGAGTTGAAAATGAAGATATGAAATTGAAATTTTTTTATTGTCTTTGGTATTTCTTTATACTTTTATAACTGTATTTTTTTAATCATTTACCGAGGTCATATTTCGGGGTCATTTCATCAGAGATACAAAACCTCTCTCTCTCTCTCTCTCTCTCTCTCTCTCTCTCTCTCTCTCTCTCTCTCTCTCTCTCTCTCTCTCTCTCTCTCTCTCTCTCTCTCTTTATATATATATATATATATATATATATATATATATATATATATATATATATATATATATATATGTAGTATATAGTAAGATAGAAAGATATATATATATATATAAATATATCCTAATCTTCAGAATTTTTATATATATATATATATATATATATATATATATATATATCAGAGGTGGGCACCCCGCTCATTTGGGGGTAGTCCGCTAGCGCACCTCCGCACCTTGAGGAAACGTAGTCCGCTAGCGCTCCTCCGCACTTATTCAGACCATCAAACCTCCGCTATCGCAAGTCCGCACGTCCGCACGTCCGCACGTCTCCCGCTAATAATGTGCGACTTCACAAAAGATTTTAATATTAAATACTAAATAGTATATATCCTTACAAAAAATTTATTTATAATATTATATGAAAAATTGAATGAATATTTACAAAATCTCAAGATTTTCCACTTCCTCCTCAATGTCGTCTTCAAAGGACAAGAGATCCATATTACCTTTCAAAAAGATTAGGTGCTCAAAATTAAAAGCAGTTAAGGCTGACCTCTTTGCCCTCAAAATATCCCCACCAATACTAAATATTCGCTCTACAGCCGCAGAACTAGGGAGAGGTGTATTATATTTTATGAACAAGTTCAACAAATTCTGCCTATGCTGAAAGGGAAAGATGTCCTTGTAGAGGAGTGCTGGTGTTAGTTCACTTCCAGCAGCCCTAATTTAAGGCCCTCACCTAAATCATTCTGCCTCCCTTCTGAAATATTTTGGCCACCCTGTCCACCCATAAGAAGGTCTATTTCGTCCAAGACTTTAGTAGAATCCATGAAATCCTCGACTCCTGCAGAGTCGATGCTAATGCTACGTATCAGCTCGGTAGCTATATATATATATATTTATGTTATTAGATTTCTTGTAGTCAAAATCGACGTTTATAGATATATATATATATATATATATATATATATATATATATATATATATATATTATTATATATATATATATTGGGTTGTTATGTTATTGTTATATAAGAAGTTATGTTATATAGCATATGGTTATTATAAGAGTTATATATATATATATATATATATATATATATATATATATATATAGTGTATAATCAATCAGTTCTGTGTAAAACCCATATATATATATTTATATATATATATATATATATATATATATATATATATATATATATATATATATATATATATATATATATATAAATATATATGTATATATATATATATATATATATATATATATATATATATATATATATATATATATATATATATATATATATATATATATATATATTTAAGTTTCTTACATAGAATTGATTTAGATATTGCCTTAAGTTATTATAGTAATAATATAATTAATTAAAGTTATAGATGAGGTACAGCCATTCAGTCTATAAAATCAATTTAAATGTTATTTATTATATATGGTACCTTAAGGAGGTTGATATTATTTTTGGAAAGTTTAATTATTAAAAACAATAAGTCTTAGACTAATATAATTAGTTATAAACTTAAAATAAAATTATATTTTTTTATTATAACACATAAGAATTCTTGATAAGTAATCATTTTTTTAAAAAGGTGCGGAACAAAAGAGCGGAAACTTTTTTTGATCCGCATGTGCAAGTCCGCTAATTTCCACGACTCCGCACCTCTGCTAGTCCGCACCTATTCTGGCAGTCCGCTCGGAGCGGACTAGCAGGGACTAGCGGACCAAAGAGCGGAAGTGCCCACCTCTGATATATATATATTATACTAAGTTATATATATATATAGTTATATAGAGTTATATAAATACATATATTATTATTATTTAGTTTCATAAGTTATATCTAAACATCTTAATATTGTTATTGGTTATATTTTTGTTATTATTAATTTGTTATAAAGCAAAATAAAAATATATATATATTATTGTTATTACTAATGCATCTTTATCTCGTCAAATTAAAAATATATTCTTTCTTAATTTAATACTATATAAATATATATACACATAAATATATATATATATAGCAGTTATATATATATATTGGTTATATATTATATATATATATATATATAGAGTTATTATATATATATATTATTATTTTATTATATATATGTATGTGTGTGTGTGTGTAGGTGTGTGTGTGTGTGTGTGTGTGTGTGTGTGTGTAGGTGTGTGTGCGTGTGTGTGTGT
>JABUQX010031519.1:15000-17500 GCA_015478945.1 Trachelipus rathkii | reverse complement strand
CAATTATTTTGGGAGGGTACTTATTTAGTTTATTGGATAGCACTCCTTTTCAAACAGGTCAAGTAAACCCATTCGGAAATGCACGTCTATAGTTCATACCGCCTTATTCTTCCTTAATCCTACCGAAAATTGTTTCTCTGTGCTGAAATCAGAGACAACAGTGCGTTTAGCATATATTCTAGAACAATTTGCAAAGGCTAACTATGCGAGAGATCAAAGAATGTACCCTCTAAAATGTAGAGAACATTTACTAGAAAATGTAATTACAAACGGTATAAATAAATAAAAACGAATGTTACAGATAAGCCCTAGCAAAAACTGATACATATTAAATTAAATGTATAATTATAGAGGGAATAATTAACTATGTATCTACATATCTATTTAAATTTAACTACTTTTTGAGCTTCATAAATAGTTCAAAATCATAATACAATTAAATATTATAAAGTAACTGATTGGTCATTGGTAAATGACGAGTAAATATGAAGTTTGTTTGCCTAAAAACTGTCGATAAATTGTCAAATTTAGCGAGTCTGATTGACAAAATAAATTGAGACGTTTGTTGAATTGTTGAAAAGATTTTTCGCTTCGTCCATTTAGTCATGAAAGTGGCAAATGACGTAACATTGCCAAATGCTAATTCTGAGTTGCGAATTCTTTTGTTTAAATACCGATCTATATCTTAATATTGTCGAATATCGTAAAGTTTTAGCGAATTTGTACGACGCCTATCGAAATTATATGACAAATTCTTGAAATTGCGAAAGAAATACCGATAGCAATTTGAAAATTGTCTGATTAAGAATTATTTTATCAATATATATATATTATATATATATAAGAAAGAAAGATATAAAGAGCATATGGCTAAGTTATAAAGAGTTAGTTATATATAAATATATATATATATATATATTATATATATGTTATATATATTATTAGTTATTATTAGTTATTATTATTATATGTTATTTCATATATACATATATAAATATATATAGTATATATATATATATATATTACGTTACGTACTAGTTAGCAGTTATATATATATATAGTTATGCTATTGTTGTTATTGTTGTTGTTATTGTTATATATTAAATTTTAGTTTAAAATTTTTAGGTTAGTAAGAGGAACAATTTATCCAGTACACTATATTATATATTATATATATATATAGAAAAAAAAATATATATATATATATATAGTATATATATAGCAAGTATATATATATATATATATAGTATATATATATGAGTAGCAGCATATATATATATATATATATATATATATATCATCCACCTCCTATCCCCAAATTGGGGGTGAGGTGCGTCGAATACACCGGAAACAGAAAAGTAGTATAAGAATACGACGCGTCGAAAAGAAACACCCTCTTACCGTTCCCTTTATACCCTTAAGTGAGAGCTCGTCGCAGTCAGAAAAATCCACTCTAAGGTTTCACGAAACTGCGACGGACCCTTACCGTGGGATTTTGTTAATGTGGGGTTCATTCCCTGGGCCAGGCCCACAACCATACCCTTTCACAAAACCCCGCCATTCACTCCTATTATGCACCTTTCTTCTCGCCTCTGCGAAACTCACAATCCTGTCCTTTAGGCGTTCTTTTCCTTGCCCAATCCACTTTTTCTTTGGTCTCCCTGTCGGTCGATTCCCAGCACACACACCACTATACATCTGCTTAACCAACCAACTATCCACCATCCTTTCCATATGACCAAACCATCTCACTGTGCTCTCATTTATTCTCTCATTTACGCATTTCTTCACACCACACAACTCCCTGATGCGTTGATTCCTCATTTTATCAATTCTTCTCACCCTTAAGATTGTCCATCTGAACTCATTGTACCTTAGATTTATACATCTTATTTCAGACCATAGTTTCACTACTATACATTACCACAGGTAATAACATACCCTCATGCAAAATCCTAGCACACTCGAGACTTAGTCCCTTTGTATCCACCAAGGATTTAATTGCACCAGCCACCCTCCTACTATTCACAGCTTTCCTACTACACTCTGCAGCATCCGTTCCCTTTTCATCCAGCATATATCTTAAATATTTAAACTCAGACACTTGTTAATGTTACTCACCATCTAACATAACTTCACACCACTAACTTCCCTCATTCACTACCATACCCTTACATTTATCTACATTTACGTTCAAACCCCTCCTTTTACACACCCTGCCAAACCCCTCTACCAATTCTTTCAAACTTTCTTTAGATTCGCCATTAAAAACTAAATAATCAGCATATAATAAGTATTGCACTTTCCACTCTCTTCGACTCTCCATCATTTTAACACCTTCCCCTGTCACCCCTAACTCTAATTCTTTCATAAGCACATCCATATGCAAATTGAATAACCAAGGAGACGTAACACATCCATGGCTCACTCTGCTATTAATACTAGACCAATCGCTTTCAACGCCATTTATTCCTACACACGCTTCACTATCATCATACAT
>JABUQX010031519.1:5000-7500 GCA_015478945.1 Trachelipus rathkii | reverse complement strand
AAAAATTACTGATAAACTAAACTAAGCGAAGGGAAATAATGAAGTCAGTTTTGTATAAAAAAAGAACTGAAATTTCAAAAAGAAACCCACCCATATAACTGAAAAGACCTGAATCAAAACAAAATAAATAATTAAAGGTAGAGAGAAGAAAGAAAGAAATTCGAAGCAATACTAAATAACTAAAAACCTTGAATATATCAAAGAACCTTTAGAAGGGGAATGTGACTCTGTGAAAGGAACAAAAAAGTACAAAAAACATTCGAAAACTTCAAAGAGAGAGAGAGAGAGAGAGAGAGAGAGAGAGAGAGAGAGAGAGAGAGAGAGAGAGAGAGAGAGAGAGAAGAGAGAGAGAGAGAGAGAGAGAGAGAGAGAGAGAGAGAGAGAGAGAGAGAGAGAGAGAGAGAGAGAGAGAGAGAGAGAGAGAGAGAGAGAGAGTTGGTAATAATCATGCTGTAAAAAGAGATTCAAGAAACAAAGAGGAAAAAGAAATTCAGGGAAAAAGACGAAGTAAAATTGGCAAGCGATGAAAGAGAAATCTAATCAGAGACCCTCTAAAAGCAAAATAAGGAGAAGGGAGGAATATAAAAGGTTAATTGATTGATTTTATTAGAACGCTGATAAAGGAAATGAAGGTTACAAATCTTGCTGTGTAGTGTAGGATGTGAAATATTGTACATCCATGGATATGGATGTGAATGCGGAAGTCTAAATGTGAGTATACATATGTAGAATAAAAAATTTATGCAAATGCAATGAAAATTTTATCATTTTAATGCAGGAGAGTATATGAATGACCGACTCGTACTTCGGTTGTGAATGTTTTGATACAAATACTGAAAGATAGAAGAAGCGGATACGGATGCGGATATTTTGAATAACAAAAAAAGTAAATCAAAGTATCCTATACATAGTTGTAATTGTTTTTATTATTTTAGTTAAAAATTCAGATATTAACATCCTTTTCACATATTAATTATTCTGGCAATTCTTTAATAATTCAATAATAATAATCGTAAAGAACTTTCAAATATCTTCGAATCTTCTAGAAGATCAGGTTTTTCCTCGTACTGATTTATAATATTAGTCCTTGAGTATTTGAAAGGAGTGAAATTGAAATGCTCTGCTGGTAGTCCTCTCACCCTATAATACAGGTATTCAATTACACATATTACGACAAATGTTTTAATGCAGAATTTAGATACAGATAGTTAGACTTTGGATAGTTTAGAATAGTTTAGATAGACTCTAGAAATTTAAATAGTTGACTTCAAGTAGACCGACCTTCTACACTTTCTATAGGATAAAATATTTCTCAGGAGTCCTCAGTCAAAAACATTTTTTTTCCTCTTTGCGATAAAGTACTTTTAAAATCTTTAGTTAAATTTTAATTGTTTTCTAAACAGAAAATAATTCCTATTCTAAACGTTTTTTATTGCAAGATGATTTCTTAAATAATACATTCTTCATAGAATATTATTTAGCACTACAACCGTTGATTTTGAGAATTTTAATCAATAATAATAATAATAATAATAATAATAATAATAATAATAATAATAATAATAATAATAATAATAATAAAATAATAATAATGATAATTAATTAACAATAACAATAATAATAATAATAATATAATAATAATAAATAATAATAATTAATAATAATAGATAATAATTAATAAAATAATAATAATAATAATAATAATAATAATAATAATAATAATAATAATAATAATAATAATAATAATAATAATAATAATAATAATAATAATAATAATAATAATAATAATAATAATAATAATAATAATAATAATAATAATAATAATAATAATAAAGAAGGAAAAACATGGCACAAATTTGGAGGCAAGTCAAGCAACAGGTCCTGAATTGCAAACAAGCAGCCCAGATTTAAGATACGCAATTTATAATAAATCAGTAACTCAGGATGCTATTACCTTTCTGGTTTCTCTTACTCATACATACATACATACATACATACATACATACATACATACATACATACATACATACATACATACATACATACATACATACATACATACATACATACATATACATACAATACTTACATAAAATACATACATACATACATACATACATACACACATAACAACATACATACATACATTACATACATACATACATACATAACATACATACATACATACTAACATACATACATACATACATACATACATACATCATACATACATACATTACATACATACATAACATACATACATACATAAACATACATAACATACATACATACATACATACATACATACATACATTAATACATACATACATTATCATATATACATAACATACATACAACATACCCCCATACATTACATACCATACATACATATGTATTATGTATGTATGTATGTATGTATGTATATAGTATGTATGTATGTATGTATGTATGTATGTATGTATGATTAACATACATACATACCATACATACATACATACAT
>JABUQX010031518.1:27500-85549 GCA_015478945.1 Trachelipus rathkii | reverse complement strand
TATATAGCATTTTTATATTGATATTAAAGGATTGTGGTGTACATAATCTATTATCAATAATGAAGATGTTTAAGTAATTTAAGTTTGATGTTTCATACTAAATATATAGGTACGCTATATTAATAATATTAGAGCATATATATGTTGTATTGAAGTTATACATTTACGGGTTGAGATGTCGTTAATTTAAGTTTTGTGTATTTCACTAAAAGTCTTCAGTAATTATTTGAGTTTAATTAATGTGTTTTATATTAGGAAGAATGTTGTTAATTAAAGTTATATATTAAGGTTTTTAAATTTAATTAAGATGTGGATAATAGTCAACGCCAGCAGTATTATTCACAGTTTGTTATAAGGTGGAAATGGACAAGTTATTTTGTGTTAGGAGATGATTATAGGGAGTTATTAACCGGAAGTGGTATTAAGTTAAATTGTTTATGAAATATTTTGGTATTATAATTTCCATATACGAATTGTGCTACAGTTGTAAAGACATTTGGGTTTGCTTTTGTGCAGAAGTCTGTTAAATTTTATAATTTTTATAATTTATATATACATTGCAGATAAGCATATCCTCTTTATTACATTAATTCACTTATTCTATTTTATTACAGCAATATATATTATATATATATTATTATAATATAATTATATCATTATTATATATATAATAATATATATATTATATATATATAATATATATATATATAATATAATATATATAGTATATAACACGTAGCCACCAAGCGAATGCCTAACACGCCCTGTTATCAGATTTAAGGCTCGCTCAATACTCCTAGTATTGTCTATGGCCGCGAACTCCTTAACCGCGTAGAGCTGTTTTATAAAAAACCATTTCTTTTCACCGCAATTGCAATTATATTACCCGTCTCAGGACCGGTCTTGCGCAGGTATATGCTCTCAAGCTAGGTGTTTTGCCAACACTCTCAGAAGGTCACACGTACACTCTGTCTTGACATTATCACAGGGCTGACACAAGTCACGCTGAGGTATACACTGCTTATAACAGATTTTGTTCTGAAGCAAAAGTTTCCCCTATTCCTATATACGCATGTTCTGCTGAGCCCAAGAAGGGTCCTAAGAGGAGGGGGATCTTGCTTTTTCGTCAAAAGGATCCGGCAAATAAAGATTCTGAAAAACACTGGGGTCCAAGAAGTAATAATGCCCTCTCAAACACGCAAAAAGGGAATAACCAAGGTTGCTAGGCCCATTCGGGGTCGCCCTATAATCGAATTTCGATAGGATACACATGCTGTTCTGTTGTCCCTAAACAACTACCGAAAAACCTGCCAATACTATCTTTATATTATATAGTATATATAATTATAAATATATTACTTAATTACTATACATGTAATAATGATAGTATTAATAGTAGTATATGTAATATATAATATATATATACGTAATTATCTGAGAATTACCTAATAATATATATACTAATATAATAAAATACTTAAAATATAAAATTAAGCATTACTAACGTGAAGTTAACATAAGTTAAATCAGCCCTAGTGATGATTTCACTTGCCTGGTCTCCAACATTATGAAATACTAAGTCACCCACTACAATCTCACTCCTTTATTAACCAGTGGGATTTATGGATTTAAAAGCATAGCCGGGCGGGATAGCCAAAAAATTTCAATATCCACAGACTAGAAGTATAAACTCTAGGCTTCATAGAGAGTGACCGTAAAAGATGCAGGGAGGCTGAGGCACTCTAACCATCAAGACAACAACTATTCACGTTTCGAAGAAAAAAACAAATTGTAGAGATTAAAGACCAAAATACAATTAGTGGCAGTATTTAATATATTTATTGCACATAATAATACTTTAAACGCTATTTTAACTATATAAGCCATTTTAAAAATAAGAGTATATAATATACTTTTCATGTTTTCAATGATAGTGATAAGATCATATAACCTAATCTATATATAGAAATTAGTAATTAATATAATAATAAATAATAAATAATGAAATTAACGATTTGGATTCATAGCTAATGTTATAAATTAATTACACAATAACTAATAAGTAATTAATAAATAATTCAAAGAACAGTTGAAATTTTCAAGATTAAAATACTATATAATAAATGTGTTCGTGGGCTAGCGCACCTGGAAGGACGATAACTGCATGAAATTTCAGAGCTCCCTGGGCATGACTCTTCTGCTGACGAATGCATCCCTCGAGCGGCAGTGGTGGGGACCGAATATGAAATTTACAACATATAGTAAAGATTTATAGTTTTCCCAATCTTTCATTTCCGTCACTCTCCGGGGTACTTTTACCCAATTGGCCGACATTATTTCGGTACTTCTTTCTAAAAGACACACTGACTCTCCGGATTACCATTTCACATAATTCCGATCACCCGGAGTGGAACTTCCGAACTTCACGGAGAAGAACTTGAGGGATAAGATGATCTCTGAGAGTGAAAAGGTAAGAAATAGTTCTCAATTATTAATTTACTTTATATATATACTGAAGATTGATGTATATATATTATGTTAATTAACTTATATAAAAGTAAAATATTAAGTAAGCTATTTTACATAATTATTCAATTCAAATTATTTTAAAATAATTAATAAATTACTTAATATATATAAAGTTTGCACTACTTGAGTCACCAAATGAACAAGACAATGAATTAAATTCCCTTACAATTGGTTTATAGTTAGTATATAAAAACACTGGAAATAGTTTTTATGAATTTGAAAAAAACTATTAAAATAAAAAATACCTATTATGAAAATGTGCAGTACTGATTAGGTTAATAATTTTGATAAATGGAGATAAATGAAGAATATTTTTAGGAAAAACATCAGTAAAGGAAGTAATATTTATTTTATATTTGATTAAAATTTACTATGGTAAGTTACAATAATAAGGTTATACTCCCTGCAAATGGAGAACTGCTAATGTTTCTGTCATTATCATTATATTTAAAAATATAAAGACCTTTAGGAAAGACTTATATATTCAAGGGAACGCAGGTGATTTAGCAAGCTAACTAAATAGTTTTTATAAATAATCTCTTGACTGACGAATTAACTTTACTTTCATTTTTCACATTCTATTACCGTAATGTATTATTGTTATAATATGTGAATGCAGGGTGCACCTGGGTGAATAAGTAATATTTATTGTATAGTAAGAAATAAGTATTAAAGTTTCTATTTATATTTGGTTATATTATTAATTAATTTACTTATTGTTATTTAATATTTAAACACTTATAAGAAGTATATTAGTACTAATAACATGAATATTAATTATATTTTTTTTATATATATGGTAATTAAATATACATAATTATATATATAATATATAATAGTGTAATGTAATATATTGAAATTATATTATGATTTGATATATTATAATGTTAGCTATAGTAATTTATATCTAGCATATAAAAATGTATAATATTATTGGTTTTTTGCGTCAGATGAGTCGACTATTCGAGGATATATATGTGTTCTTCACGTTAATTTGCAATAGAATTAAAGATAAGAAAATATGTCAAGAACTATTTGCTAGAAATAATTTGATTGCGCTAATTTGGTTTATTATTTATTAAAATTATTTGTTTATTTTTTAACTCTTAAATTAGGTAATTAATTAATCCCTTTAAACAAAGTAGAGTTTATAAAAACGTTTGCATTACCAGCCATCTTAAACAGCTGTGGGATAATTATGTTGGGTTAATTATTAGTTGGTTGTGATTGTTTATTTAGTTTATGAGTTGTTGTTTTGTTAGTTGCTGTTTGTTTAGTTGAGTTTGAGGCCTGTGAGTTAGTTTGTTAGTTATTTGTATGTAGAGTTTGTATGTAAATGTAGCGTTAAAATTTTATATTATTGGTGGTTGTGATTTTATTTAGAGAAGGAGAAGTTGTTGTTATGTTATGTTTGTCATGCTCTACAAAATTTTTATTTAGCTGATTAATCCTACTCTGTAAAACTTCGATTTTTAACCACCTCACTCAGTTTAATAATATATTTATCTTTAGAATAATAAAAGAATTAATATATAATATATATATATATATTATATTATATATATATATATTATATATATATATTAATTATATATAATATATATATTTTAATTATAATATATTAATATTATAATATATATATATATATATAGTATATATAATATATATATTATATATAATATATTTAATAATACCTATTATATATTATATATATTAATATTAAGTGAATATATAAATGAATGAAGGGAGAGAGAAACAGAATATCGCAATGAAATAATTAGACATGTACATGTCATAATTGATGGACACGATTTTTATTTATCTTGTTCGAGTAGATTTAACCATATAATGCTCACTTTCATCTCTCATCCTACTGAATGACTCTCATCTCTACGAGTATATCGATCTGGGTATTCAAGCTCATCTCTTCTTTCTTCTCTCACATATCGAATCGTCTCAATTCTCTCACTTCTCGCATAGCGAAGTAGATCGGTTTAGTTAATGTATTCACAGTTCTCTCTCATTCACCGGCTCTCTTACGTCCTCTCCTCCTTCTCTCTCGATGGTAGTAACTTATCTTCTTCTTCTTTATAAATACAAGATTTCAATAACTAATTTTTCCTTTTGGCTAAGGCTGTCTTATTTTGAAAAATGCAAGTATCTGAGAATAGTATGATTAATTATGTTTATAATTTCTCCTATTGAAAAATTACTTGTTAGGATATCTGTTCTGCACCTTCTGTGTAGGAGGGTTGTATCTCAACACACAAGTCCTCCAACAACTAATGTTTAAATGTTAATACTGGTCATCATCATAATTATTATTAGGAAATTATTTCATTAATTATTAAAATTACTATACTAACTTTGATTCCATTATTACTTATGTGATTAATTATACTATTGATTCAATTCCTAATTTATTCACTAAATAATGAATTTTTAATGAATTAATTAATTATCTTGAAACCGGAGTATAGAGTTTGTCGTTTGCTATTTAAATAATTCCTTACATTGTTATTATTATTATTAACACTTTAAATCTATCACATGACTCTATAAGTTATTATTAATCAGGTATATAATTTTTTTTACTTTAAGAATGAATGATTTGTTATTAGTATTATAAGAGGAGTTGAGTAACCGACATTTGGCTCATAACTTTTATGTTTGATGCAATACTTCCATTTGATTAATTCCGAAACTCAAATTCAAATCAAATTATTAATTTTCACTCTATTTATAGCGATATTATTATCTTCAATTGGAAATCATTTTAAGCTTGGAATATAGTTTGGTAAATTCTGATTTTCCCATCTGTTTACACATTATATAATTAATTTTTATTATTATTAACTGAGCAAAAGAGAAGTTATAGAATTGAAAACTTTGCAATCATAATCTGCCTGAAGAGATTAGCTATTATTGAAATTGCACTTAAAATTAGTATCATTCTTTATATGCACTTACTAACCTGTTAATAACATGAATATTGCTATTATTGTTGTTAGGCAAATGGACAGCATTATCATAATACGGATTAACTAAGGACTATGTTTTTTACCTAGTTATTTATTTGTGTTGGATACGATTAATATTCAAATATCCCCAGCTTTTTCCTTGCTCGTCACTTATACAAACCTATGACAAAATAACGTTTGAGAGCAATATATATTAATATACCAATTTAGGTGTGCCTATATGTTGAGGAAGATTGGGGACGGAAGAAATAGGGAGGAGCGAATATGAAAACGTATTTTAAGACTGGGACTGCTATGTGGTCTGTAAGAAGGGGGGATTGAGAGGGAATTAATCCTTGAAAGGTATGGCCTTGGAATTGGTTTGGGTCTACTAAATGTGTGGAAAAATGGATGCATGTACAGGAAAGGTTGGTTTTAAGGCTGCGAGAGGAGTATTTGGTCAAGTTGTTTGAGTTTGGGTGGGAGACGATCACCGTGGGAAGCCTGGGGAGAACCGAAGAGAATGAAAAGGTGAATTTTGAGTCCGGATGTAACGAAATGTGTGGAAGTGAGAGAACTGTGATTGTTCTATTTGCCCAGAGGCGAGAAAATAAGGTGCATACTAGGAGAGAATGGCGGGGTTTTTGGTTTCTGTGGTGGCACATGTTGGGTGGCCGGGTTCACCCATCGGGCCAGGGACGAGGACCCTTACATTGACGGATTTTACCCCATAGTGAAGCGGTCCGTCGCGGTCCCCATGATGCTCTAGGTGGATTTTCTGTCAGTAGACGAAGCTCTTCATGACTAATTAATGGTGACAGAGGGGGCGGTAAGGCCTGGGCTTTCTTTTTCGACGTTTGTCATGTTCTTCCTACTGCTTTTTCTTTTTCCGATGCTTGTACAGCACCTTACCGCCAATCTTGCCAATCTTGGGGCAACGAGGAAGGTGAAGAAAGGAAAGAAAGAAATATAATATATATATATAACGAAGATATTTTTCGGTGGGTAAGCAGAAGCAACAGGGCTTGATTCTTTTTTTCTTCTTCTTTTTCGTTGCTGTAACGGTAATGATCAGTAACAGTAACACAAAATCTCCTTTCGCGTCCTCTGTGTTACTCACCAAAGTATACATTTTTTATGGTCAGTGTCGCTACTTTGAGCACAGTGGTGTCCGTTCATTCCTGAGATGTATTTATAGCGAGTGACTCGAAGATAAAGATAGTCAGATGTAGAAAAGTCATAATCGTAAAGAATGTGTCATCAAACGTGTTAGGCACATGAATGTTCCGTACATCCTTTTTTAAATCCTTTGTGGTGAGGATGCTCTATAATTATTTAATTTCATCGCCCTTAATGATCCTTGTGATTTGCTTCAGAGGTTGAATTATTTCTTTTACTTGTTGTAGATCTGTTTCTGCACATAAAAAATTATTGAGAATTGTCACGCAGAACTGATAAACATTGAGAAGGATAGTGAGGTAATATATCTATGAGGCCTTGAAATTTTTAGAATAAATATATTTTGTAGACCTTCTTAGTTCTTACTCATATAGAGTTGTTTATAAATTATTGCGCCAATGGGAGAGAGGTGAATTTTATACACACTTAATAATAAAAAGATATGTAAAGGATTCGAAATTTCTTTAGAAAACTTTAACAAAAACTTAAGATCGCACATATTTTTCAAAATTGTTGAAATTATTACATGGCTTTGTAATTCACGACTAAGATTTACCTTTATGTATTATTTGTAAATCCTAATTAATGGCGGCAGGGTCAACAATTCAGTGTAAGGGGCGAGGCACGAATCGGGGGGACAGATGAAAAAACTTCAAAAATTTTATGACTCAAAAAATTTGAAAGATTTTACAAAAAATTTAAAAAAATAATTTTTTAAATAAATGAATAAAATTTACAAACAATTGTGCACTTTTTTATTTTATCAACATAAACATACAATAATCTGATCTCTTCACCACTACGATTTTTGAAATTTTAAAAAAAAAAATGAATCAAGTTAAAAAAATGTAAAGAAAAATTCCTAACAAGGAATTAATAAAATTTCTACAACTATTTTAAAATATTTATTTGGCGTAAAAGTATAGAATAAAAAAAAATTTTAAATACAAAAAATGTCAGTGGCGCTTTCTTCGATCCGTCGCTATCTTATCGTGCACACCCTGTACCCCCAAAAGAGTCAGTCTATAGAAACAAATCTTGTTATCATTGTCTAGCAAAATCGTGTAGTTTAATATGTGATATTGATCCGATAAATAGATTTTAACGGAAATATGTATGTATTATTTATTTAAAATCAATAATGACTAAGGTTTACAGCGCAACTATGGAGAGTTAAACTTAAACTCACATGTGGGAAAAAAACAAAAGGAACTATATATAGAATCCTTTGCCACAGCACAAGAAATGGAAACTGAAGCATTAAGAATTTTAAAGATTGATTTCTATATGGATCATAAACGCAGTCATAAATGGTCGCCTAAGGTGATTTAATTGACACGTAGTACATATATGAGACTAATAAAACACAACCCTATAATATCGTAGCTGTCGCGAACTCACTGAAAAATGCCACAGAGATATCAGATGCAAAAGATCTGAGGAGATTGGATATACACCGCTATCCATACTATACCTTCGCGCCCTACATATCAATAAGTGGCTCTATAAAACATGCCAAGAGACGAAGGTGGAGCTTATCAGGGCACTCGAATCGGCAACATATCTACGGCCACAAAGTCGCAACAGATTTACGCATATAATGTGTATATAGCTAAATACAATATACTAGGGCTGTGTATGTAGATACGAGTAGACACCGTGTATGTCTAAAAATCTGGGGAGGTACATGATAGCTTGAGTAGAGCCTATGAGAGTAACTAGTACACTCGTAGCCAACTTTAATATATATATAATACTTATCACTTTAATGGTATAATATAATATAGTAATACACAATGTATGTTATTAATATCAATATTAAATATTATCGTAGATATGGTAGATATGGATGGTAGAGATAAATAGAGCCCTCATTAATATAATATATTACTTATAGGTATATCGTGTCTCGCAGCCGACCCTCTCCTGCACTCGGGTCGCAACGTCTCGTAGCTCTCGAAGTTCCTTGGCGAGTTGACCATATAGAATCTAATTGTAGTATAATTTTATGACGGCGAAATTTCACAATTAGCCGATAATTAAAGTTTTACAATAATTTGTTTTGTGAGCTGAGAAGTTGTTCAAAGATAAACACACACTTTATTACATCATGAATATTAAAAGATTATGCTCAAAATTGGGACGAAAAAGGGAAGAAATTGGTTACTACCCGAGTAAAATAGATTAGGTCTTCAGTTCATACTCGATTATTCAAAAACATTTATGTATTCAATACGTTGCCCAAGGAATAGGGTCGATATCGGTATGCTGTCCAATTTTATGTAAGGCAAAAATTCGTTTAATAAATTGGTTTTTCTAATGGACAGTGTTAAAATTCACGCAAAATGACATATAAAATACATAGATTTATATCAAAAAAATATTTAATAAACAAATGAACAAAATATTTAAAAATATTACTAAAAATACTTTAAAAACTTTGGCAAATACAGCTCTCACATGACAAAGGAAAAATAAAAGCATTGATTTTAGTTGAATTATTTATCAAAACGTATCGGGGTGGAAAATGTTACAGTAGAAACGGTATTGAGTGTTGAAAATTAGGGGTTTTCACAATATAGGACGATCAAAGTATATATATAGTGAGATTTTTAAATATATACCTATATCATTTCAGAAGATATATACTCAGTAAATATATAACTTATATATATAGAGTATATTTACAGAATAGTATATTAATATATAATATTATATATATATAGGGATGTAATTAGATCACGAATATCATTATAAGCTCACAATGTAGGTCAATTTATATGAGTACATTAAGTATCGACTATATTAACATGTATATATTAGATACTGTACTTAATAATAAAATAGTTATAACCTCTTTTAAATATATGTTATATTATTAGTATATATATTAATAATATAACAATATAGATGTTATATAATATAAATATATATATATATATATATTATATATATATATTATAATTAGCTTATACTCAAAGCTTCTATATGTTGTATCGACATGATAATAGAGAGGAGAGGAGGAGAGGGAGGCAGTAAGAGAACTTGCTGAGGGCTACTAGGAGCGAGAGTAGGAGGATAGAGTAAGAGAGGGGAGAGAGAGGAGAGAGAGAGGAGAGAGAGAGAGAGATGAGAGCTGAGAGAAGAGAGAGAGATGAGAAGAGAGAGGAAAGAGAGCACGAGTAGTTAAAAGAGTGTACTAGATAAAGTCCGCCACTGATATTCAATATTAACATATATAGCCATCTATATTTACTAGGTAATAGAGTGCGCACATTAGAATTTATTTATTTTTAGAATTATCTCTATTCCTATATGATGATAATATGCAAAAAAATAATAGTTAGATCTACATTTTAAGATATTATTGACATATGTTTTTTTCGTAGCCTGATGATAATGATGATAATAACCACCCTTCCTTGAATAGGGCTTTCGGTACTGTTGCGCTTGCAAAAACTGTAACTTATATTTAGGTTTAATAAATAATAGTATAATAATTTATATATAGTAATTAAAATATTATAATATATAATATATATGGAATATATAAATATAACAATCTAATAAAATATATATACCTATATATACTAATATTTCCGAATATTATAAATGACATAACTATTAATTCTTGCTACAAAAGCTTTACTATCCATATATATAAAAGTAAATAAATTTACAAAAGGACCCTATTTAAAGGTGGTATTGGTTAAATGGTATGAGCGGCCTTTCTCAGCGGGGATTTGTGGGAGACCCTCACATGGTGCGCGTTGTTTGTCACTGTATATGTACCCGACAACTATACCCGGATGGCTTACCCACTGTGAGAGAGGGATATCCCCCAACCCAATAGAAAACGGGGGATTACACTTTGAGGGAAAACATAAGTTAAATGAGGTGCATCAGGGAGTCCCCTCTATAACTGATATGGTCACGGAAGTGGAGATTATTCGGTTTCCTTTATTCCCTCGGGTCTTCACAAGAGAGAAATTGTTAAAATATAATCTTATTGCAGTATCATATTCAGATCAGTTCATGTTTTTTCTCTTGTTATTTGTAGCATTTTGATTTAATTTATTAATTTTATTATTTTTTGGGGTTTGGGGAAGCTCCATTGGTAAAGATCGGGTATAATTGTGGCCCATTCGCAACGACGCGGCTAGTTAAGTACTCCACTGAGAGTATGCAGTAATTCGTTCGGTCACCTCTATCCCATTCCCATTAATATTGTATATTAAGTGAGGTAACTTAATATAAGAAAATGAATTGCGATTATGCAATATTTAACATCTATATATTTATTTATAATATTATATTAATTATATCTTATCTTAATATATATATTATATATATCTATATATGAATATATATCATAATATATATATAAATATTATATATATATTTATAATAAATTAATATAATATAATATATTATTATATTAAATAATATCATATATATATATTATATGTAAATATATTATTAGAAGTTAATGTATTGTATTTTATCATCTCTACCTTGCCACTTTTTATATTTATTGCTCTATGAATAACCTTTTTACTTATAGTGTCATTACCTATTTCGACTAATGAGGAATGGACTATACTATAACACAAAATTGAGCTATAAAAGACATATAGAGAATGAAATGAATGGCAAATCCTCAGGTGTTTTTACAAGTGTCATTCTCAGAAAGCTAAATGCTGTATTATTAATTAATGATTATTTATTATTATTTTGAATTACTTTTTCAAATATCGAAATTACCTTTAAATTTAATAAATAACTTATATCATTAATTAATTATTAATCATTATTTAATTATTATTATTAATTCTCGTAAAATTGTATTTTCTTATTTTATATTAAAATTGCTATTTTTGAAAATGAAATAAGTACATTATGCTCATGTTAAAAATAAACCTATACTATTAATTTTATTATGATTTATGATTTGATTATAATCATAGATTATTTGTAATTTATAATTTAATATTTTTTACATATTATTAATTATTATGTATTATATTATTATTATTATTATTTATTGTCATAAGTCAATTTATATATAGATCGATATATTATTATTATTACAACACCAATTATTATTATTGTTATTACATTGAATTGATATAACTATTTAATTTATTACTATATTCTTATATTATTAATTATTAAGCATGTATTTTCTATTATCTTTGACTTATGAATAAGTTATATAATATAATATACATTTCTTATAGTATTATTATAATCATTATTATATTAATTTTATTATAATATAATCTATTCATATTTTTAAATATCATGCATACATAATCATCTTTTTCATCTTATTATTAATTCAATAAATACCCTTGGCGGAAAAGAGTAGACATATATTATAATTGGTATAACTCATCGGAGAAAGAAACACATGTAAGTATAGTTAAATATAGATAAAGATAATATGTTAGTAGTAGTTTTATGAGATTAGCTTATGCGAAATCTTTTTCCTTCTTTTTTTTTATGGAAGGGGTTGGTTGCTTACAATAATACGCCATTGATAGCTTGTAGCATCTTTAATATTTATATATAACTAATCCATATATATAATATATACTATATTAAATATTAGTATTTAAGGTAGAGGTGGTATTAACTTTTGTGTATATTGTACTATTGCAGTAGGTAGCAGAGTAGTGTGTAGTTGCTTTCATCACATTTCCATACGCAGTAATAAGAAAGTGATAATAACACTATATTTATATATTATATTAGTATAGATAAATAAATTAGTGTTTTAGTAATTATTTAAATATTTTTAAATTTGTATATTCATATCCAGGGCAAGGAATAGATAAGCCTTAATTTTTTTTCTTTTTATTTCCTTTTATATTAGCTTATATTATTATTGTCTGTTTAGGTTATTATTAGTACTGCTATAATCATCATTTCTGAATGAAAAAGTGTAAGTATTTGTTACATAAGAAGGGTAGGTGATAATATTAGACGAAAGTTCACTACACTATTTTATCCTGTCGTAGTTTTCACCTTAAAATATATATAATATATATATATATAAGTACTCTATATTATATATACGATATACGGCCGAGAAACCTATTATCCTGATATCTTATTATTATAATATTATTCAATATACTATTGTTTTTAACCCGATGACATAAAGACGTGCCGACTGAAAAATAGAATGAAAAAAAATTTCTAACTTAATTTAATTAATAATATGGTATATAACAATTTATATTAATATTATTTATATATTATAATTATCACTACCAGTGGAAATTTATTGACCCCCGGCCCCGTCTCAAAGGAGGTCACTGCATGAATGGCTTTTCACTTCGAGGTCGGAATGTATCCCCAAAGGCTTTCTCCCCTACACCCGGCCGGCAAAAGGAGGAAATTCCCGGGACTAAGGAGTAAAAATCCTTGAATATAATAATAACAAACTTTTAACCCAACGAATCCAATTGTACAATAAATCCTTCAAATTCATTAAGTGGTCTTCGGGTGCTATAATATTTAACCACTTGTCAAGGCGATGAATCGGGGGTTAAGGATGAACTCCGGAGGTGGCTACTGAGGGTAAAAAGTATTAGTTAATTTTTTTAATTTTACTTAATAAACTAATTATTATTCAATACGTGATAAAGATAAGTGAAGCTGGTAGTAATTTAAACGATAATACTTAAAATAATTAATTATATTATAAAATTTATATTATTATAAGATTTATGTTAAAGATCTCTCTCTCGTCTTCTTCATCTCTCATGTCTTCCCATTTCAAATTGATTCTGACAAGTGGAATTCTTTTTTCTTCCTTAACTTCTAATCCAACGGCGTGTCGCTAAAACATACTTCTCTCCTCTTCAATACTATCCTTTGAAATTTAATCAAAGAATAGAAAAAATATGATGACTCTACGTTATATTAGATTTTCGTAAATTGATAAAGGTTGAGTTTTATATAGTTTTTTAAATTATTTATGTCTATATTTATTATAGCATGCAGTATGTGATTACTTTCCTCATGGATGTCATTATATTTAGAACTAGGTTATTATATAATAACTATTATATTACTTATATATTATATAATAATTAATATATATATTAAAAATTAATTATATATATTTATTATATATAATATATATATAATATATATATATATAATTATATATAATATATATTTATTATAATATATTATATATATATCTATATATAATATATTATATATTATTAATATATTAATTATAATATATATAAGGGAAAGAGAGGAGGATAGAAAGGAGGATGAGTTCGCACCGTAATCCTTAGTTTGGAGCATAGTCATTGTACAGTTTCGTCCGAGGGCTAAACTCTCATTATCGAGAGGGTAACGCTAGCTCAAAATCCTTCTCAGCTTAGTGCAGTTTGGATGTTTTATTTATTATTACCTATTGGGGGAAATAGATTAAAAAATACTTTTGACTCACGTAACATGTATGTGAGGGCGTCTAGGTTTGGGTATAGTCCGATCACTTAATGATTCGATTTCCTTGATGTGATACCTCGTGTGTAACCTACGAGAGAGACGGAGAGAGAGAGATCTTCATGGGGGGAAAAGAAAAGGGCTCTACGGTTAAGGTAGTTAATATATGAGCAAGTATATCATTAATATAATTATAATTAAAGTATTAATATATATAGTAAAATAATATAATATAAATAAATTT
This sequence comes from Trachelipus rathkii, assembly GCA_015478945.1. NCBI lineage: Eukaryota > Metazoa > Arthropoda > Malacostraca > Isopoda > Trachelipodidae > Trachelipus > Trachelipus rathkii. The sequence goes on along the minus strand of JABUQX010031518.1, from coordinate 71,164 downwards.
GAATAAAAGGCCAAACAGAGATTCTAATTAAGTTCTTCTATATATATATTATAAGATAAAATGATTATAAATAAGGTAATATATATATATATATTATTAAATTTAATTAATATTATTTTCTAAGATAAATAAATATTAATTCTATTACAATGACTGATGATAAAATAAAAATAAATCTTATAACGTTAAAAAGATAATTATACTTTCCAATAATGTGTTTTGCTTACACTTTACCATTGTTCTCACTATGGCATTTGGGGTTATTAATCTTATATTTCTTAATGGTTTGGGGTGGCTCAAGAAGAGAAAAAAGTTCTTCATCTATACTTTATTTAACACTTTTATTTTTTATATTCGCTACTTAATAAATACTATTTAACCTATTAAAGAACAACTATATTTTATATTATTATGTTTGTTTTATGAGAATCACTTATTTTCATCTGAATATATACTACTAAAAGAAATATTAATATAGTTTTCTTTATTCAAATTTCATTTTAAGTTAGGTTTGTGGGGGGTGGAAGTATTTATTTTTTTTTAATTTCATAGATAGGGGATTGTTCACCGGAATTTGGGCCGGATTGCGGAATGCGGATAAGGCTTTCGTGTGGACATTTTGATATATTAACGTCAGAGTAACAAAGTTATATAGAAAAACTTTGGGAAAAATCGTTGTTAAAAGGTTCGACTCTTCTTGCAATAAAATCATCTACTTTTTTTTTTTATAAATTTATTTATTCACTCTTAATTTTTATTATCTACTATCGATGTCAACTTGGGGGGTATTTAATATAACTACAAAGAAATGGGTCGATTGGATCCTTTTATTACAATATTACTGGCCAAGAAGGTAAGAAAATCAAAACTCATTTTCGTTCTGAGATACAGAGATAGAGCAACTGATTAAGGTGAACTTCCACACATCAGTTTAGTTATATAAATTCCAATATTAAATACTCATCATACGTGTTTACATCGTTTTTCAAATGTGTTTAATCAATAGACTTCTTTAATTTATGTTTTCCTCAACGAGAATTCTCCTTATACGCAATCCTTTTGAAGCATATTATGAGACTTTGACTTGCTCTATAATTTCATACTTTCTCACCTTAAACCATGATTGAACTTTTCGATATTATATACTGAAAGGACGTTTTTACTTGGCATAACTTCTTTGTGTACGATGAGGGAGTAGTATTACATAGAAGTCTGTAAGCGGGTGCGTGTTGAGATTACTAGGCAGGCTCTTAATTTAGCAACAATTCCAGCACATTCTAAAATCTTGTCCTCAAAAATCCCATTTAGTTATCAGGTCTGTTGGGCTTGAGACTATTTCTCGCACGAAGGGCTAGATGAGCAGGGTTGAGCGATTGATAATTGGTGTTAACGGAGATGGAAAAAGGATATTCTTGACATTATATCAACAGAGGTGGAGCTTCATTCAATTGCTATTTTTAACTCGAAAGGAGTTGCACGGATATAAACGAAGCGCTCTAAAAAATAAATCAAAAAGAAGGCAGCTACAATTCAAATAAATTATAATTACACCGTAACAGAAAAGGTCTCGAAGTTGACAAAATCTTCTAATTTCAAAATATGATTTCAACATAATAAACATATAAAGTCTTAATCTTGATCACATATTATTATGGTCCACCCACCACAATCTTATGGAAATCTTTTTCTCCGATCAAAGAGAGAGTCTTTTTAATCCTCTACTATTTTCCCAGCTTACGAACAACCGGCAATCTCATGCAAAACACCCTCTTTTACTCTACCCAGGTAGAAATCAAAATTGCCGAGTGTGATCTAATTGATCGAGAGTGCATGGCAATCACTGTAAAATTTAAAACAGCAGCGTTTTTGCAAGCACCCCTGATTTGCCTGATACATCCTTGTCTCCCCAGTTTATATCTATTTGGGTAGGTAATGAACACACTGGGTTTCATGGCTTCATGTGTTTTAGCTATATACATTTCTAGTTATTAAACTCCTCTGTGGATTTCACGTAAAATTATACAGTTGCTCTGTTTTATTATCGTTCCGGAAAGCGCACAATTTTATTGAACTCTCAAGCCTATTTCCATGAGAAAAGATCAAGGAATCCCACTTCGTAAGCTTCTTCTCTGATCCACAGCATGATTGATTAATGGGGAAAATTCGGATACATGTTTTGGCTAAGGTGCAAGTCGACCGTTTTTTTTTTTTCCATTTGGAAGTTTCTACTGTAGGGCTAAACCACTGGTACTCCCATTTTCATCAATTATTTTTCATCTATCACAAAATCAAGCTTAGGGTGTTACGCGACGCTTTTTATAGTGGGGTTTAATACTAAAGTTTTAGTACTTGATTGTTTTTACATCAAATGCTATTAATGGGTCATTTCTCCTTAAACCCTTATGAGGGCACAAATTTGCTAAAGTTACCTATGGCGGTATGGAGACTTCTTGACATATCATACAATTTTTGGGTTTTGAACGGGGTAATGCTGAGATTATTGGACACCTCCCCAAGCCTCTCCCCTCTCTTGTTAGAGTTGTGTCTTCTTTTCTTCTATAGCTTTTACTTTTTTAAACTTTCGAGAATTGGTGTGGGTTCCATATCTGGTGGACTGCTTCTTCCATAGATATGAGAGGCACACGATTTTCGTCTTCCCAGTTTCCACTGTGCAGTGGTGTTTCACTCAGAGTTACTGCTCTCTTGCTCAGTCAACATAAACTGTTTATTCGCTTTTTTCATCAACTGACATAATTCCATTTGCTCATTCACTATGAATTCCATCGCCCCAAACCTAATTTTCGCACACGTTCCATGATGTCGGATGGACTTGGCACTCTATTTCTTTCTACACATTTCCTGTCTGCCTCACGTCTTTGCCATCTAGGAGTTGCTTTCTCATCTTAATCTTCCGATTCTATTTTTGGCTGAATCTGTTGTATAGAATTTTCCAGTAGTGTCATCTCGACCTTGTGAAATTTAACTGTTTTTCTTCAAATCTTCCCTCACAAAAAAATTCATTTTAACTCTTCTTCCTCTTTCGATGTTCATGCCCTGTTGCTTCCTATTGACTACATAAACATGCTTGGCTTAATATAACCTAGAAAAAATGCTTTTTTGTCAAATATCTTACAACGTATTGTAGAACTGTCCAGCATGATGTGAAATACTACACACAGTCTGTAGTTTCTGGTTTAGATCTATTCACAAGATTTTTTTTTCTCTTCTGAGTTTGTATCAAGTGTACAAGGGTCTGTCAGCGCTCTGTGTGATGTACCTGCTGAAACTCGATTCATCATTACGAGTATCACACCTTTACGATACTAATGTGCTATGAGTCAAAGACCAAATGATGCGCGATACTTTTCATTACATTGCCAGTTGAGCTTGAACCTTTATCAGTGAGCTTGGGTCGAGGTTCTCTATATGGGGTTGTTGAGAATAGAGAGAGTGGAAACGCCTATGGATTCCCACCACCCTATGGTCCCAGCATGTGCATTTGGTTGGCGCACAATAGGATAATGCTAGGATGTTTGGGGTTCATATTTAAATACATAGTACATGTATTGTGGCGAGGAACATTGAAAAACTAACAGGTTTGTATCCAAACTGTGGTGAATATTTTCTGTTCAACACTCTCCTCTGTCCCTGTGAAATTTTCTCCATTTTATTCCTGTAATACGAGATATGTTCCATGTCGACTTATTGAATCGATTCCCGTACAAACACTAGTTGCTATGCTTGGTGGCGGTGTGTTCCGAGGGAAATTTTGAGCACGGCACCTGTGTTCTCACACATCCGCACCGCACGCGGCAGCAGGCATCAAAAGTCATTTTTAGTCGTGTCATACCACGCAGAGAATGTCCCTGAGACACACAAGTTTTAGAGATTAAAATTTTGACAAGTGACTACGCGTAATTACACAGGGTGGAATTTGTGTATGCTTCCACCGAGCCACAGCACATTCTTTTGTTGGCATCCGGGCGTGTGAAGCCGCACTGACATGTTTCGCTTTCGAACGTCGATGGGCCCGCACAGGCAGCCTATCAGCGCAACTCTTGCACAGCCGAAGACTTGGGCTATAAGCTGTGTAGGAGCACAAGGTACATCTCTCGGCAAGCCGCACACAGCACGAAATAAAAAATATCCACTTTTTCCCTCAATTCACCTTTTTTTTAATATTCTTTGCCCCTACCCACTTAGAGCAAAAAATTTGTTACCGCAAACCGGGCTCGAACTACACCCCTATTCCTAACGTTTTAAGGACTTGCTTTTTTCTTTGTTGCTCTCCTGAGACTTGCAAAATCGTGCGTTAGGTCTAGTAGTAATAGTTCTAAACTTTGCTAATCACTCTTACAGCTTCTCTTTGTCCTTCACTGAGGCCCGGTAGGAGGCTCTTGGTTTGGTTTTTTAAAGAGGAAAAAAAATAAAGATAACTTTAAAGAAAAATAAGATATAGACACACTCCAAAACAAAGATGTCAAATTATAGGCTTCAACCTTCAAGTATTTATTACAAGCCGGTGTTAAAAACGCTGTGTCTCAGAATTTCACCTCGCACCCAAAGCCTTTTCACTACTAAACGGGGCGTGCAGCAGACCAGACATATCTGTTATGAAGAGAGAAGAGAGAGAGAAGAGAGACGAGAGAGAGAGAGAGAGAGATGAAGGAGAGATAGAGAATATGAGCAACGCAGAGAAACAGTTACCAATGAAATACATGTTTAGATTGAGAAGAGAGAGGATGAGATATGTGTGAGATGTGTGAGGAGGAGATGAACAGCCAGAGAGGATTGAGAATACGGAAAGAGATGAGAAGAGCAAGAGAGTGTCATTTGAGGGGCACGGGATGTGAGGAGTATGGGTATATTCCAAGGAGAGAAGGAGTAAGAGAAGTGAAAATGTAATAGGTTTATGAGAGATTTTTCTGTCTTTTTGAGTTTTACATATCCTGCTTACATTATATTATTTTACGTTGAGAGTTTAGTCGATATTTTTTCTTTATCCAAGCAGTTCGCAGAGAGAACGCAGACGATAATTTTTGTGTAATCCTCTGCTTGGTGTATATGTTTCCTGTTTAAAGTTGTTTTAAATTTATCTCGACCGCATAAAATGATTCTTTTCTAAGTTTATGATTGTAACGCACGTGTTAAATTCCCAAATTTATAAACTGGGGCCAGGCTTGCGTATAACTGGTTTTTATTATGGATTATTCAGCCCATTTCTTTAGTTGGGTAAGGGGAGATAAATGCCTGAACCGGTTAATATTTCTCCACGACCAATATCTCCGTATAAGTTGTGTACTCCCCGCCATAAATTATTATATTATCCAAGACTTCGGTGATATTGGAACTAAATGCTTGGAGGATATTTCTAGCGGGTTCATGCCTTAACTATATAATAGGTAAACTACATGTAGTAAAACTTATCATTAGTTAGTATATATAAATTTAACGATTTTATCTTTTGTAATATATATATTAATATATTATAGTAGAATTAAGATATGTCTACAATGGAAAACTAAGACTTATATAGATAATAATAATATTTAATAGCCATATAATTATTAATAGATAGTATAAGCTAAGCTGTATATCCTAAATTATTGAAGTAACTTAATATATAATATTATATATATATTATATATAATATTATATATCGTTTTGCTCTAATTATATACAAGTAAATATATAGGCGCGGCCACTTAACCCAAACTTGCTATACCACATTTGTTTATTTAATTGCACTATCAATTTAATTTTTAATCATATGACGAGACCCCATCAAACCAATTATTTTTTATTTAATTTTATTCATATTTTATTTATTGTTTGGTTTGGATCTTAATGGATAAACTTGCTCATTGGTTGGGGACATCAATGATGTCACATAACAGAAGCAATATATCAATGCCATCTTTTCCTTGCGGGTCAAATTTGCAATAAATTTTTGCAAAATGTTTTGCTGTTACTTTTTTCTGTTCTCTGTAGTACGATTGTCCGGATAAGTTCGCTAAAGCTAATTAAAAAAAAAGAAATCCTGTCTGGGAGTAACGAAATCGTTCCATTACATGGAAACTAATAACACCGACGTTTGGGGCAAAAGGAACCTTTCTATACTTATGGTGGAGCTGTTAAGAGTAGATTGTTCGTTTTAGTCCCCGGAAATATTTTGGGCTCCAAAAAAACTCTGTGAGGAAGAGTAGTCAAATGAAGCTGGGTCGGGACCACCAACCGTTTACCGCCTAAGAAGCTCCCCCTATTTGCCATAGGTTTCTGCCATGGTTGCTGGGCTTTGTGTACGTTGATTGGGATCCAAAGCTGGATATACAAAAATTCGTCCCAAATAAGTAAGATTTTACATCTTTGAGTATTCAAAAACGGGTAAAGGTCGGGTACCTTTTAAAATGAATACTTGGGCACCTCTCACCTCCAATTCTGGGGGGTGCCATGTCAAGATGGTTCATGATGAGCCTTTTTCTTCCTTTCACAACCCGCAAACAACCTGATCCATTTGTAAATGGGGGTGATAAAAGTTATTAATATGAAATATATGCTTCAACACAAATTGAACTGCGCTGGGCAGCCAAAATTCATCATCAACTGAAATCGGCATGAAAGTCCGTATATTTAAATAAGGTCCATTCGAAAAAATATTAGGAATACTAGGTTAAATCTTGATCCTATCTTTGGATAAGGTATGAATATCTTTTCTTTTCGCATATTTTAGAACCTTCCCCACACCTGTTAGAACCATATAGCCGCTACGTCTTGCAGGTGTATGTAAACAAGAACATTGAATTTCATACAGAATGTTCTGGTGTCTCTTGCCTCTCTGTTTGGGGGGTTTATGGTATTTTCTCAATACTTTTCGGAAAAACATTTCTGGAGAGAGAGAGGAATGAGTCGATTACCACTTTGATACTACTGTTGTTTAGCTTCAAATCAATCCTATTATATTGATTAAGTTAGCACGGTAGGGTAATAAAGTAACCCAAGAGTCTTGGTTTTTCTATGGTCTTAATTTTCCATCGCCACTTCGAGGGCCAGAGGGCTTAAGCCGGGTTACAGAATCGCTAAGGACTTGAGCGTTCTACTGCGAAGGCAAGTAATTGTTGCATACCGGACTTGCGGAGAATTAAAAAAACTTGTATGCTGGCGCTAATTGGAACTTTACTCGCATACTGCACATCTCGAGCGTTCATAATGCTCCGAACTGGGGTTTTGGAAATAGATTCTCTGTTTTGTTGGTATAGGTTATTATGTTAAGTTAATTTTGTATTTATGCGATTATATTGGTTGAACCGGATCTATATTTACATTTCAATTTTTCAATTATTTTCAATTTCTCATCAACAAATGAATATAAATGATAATAATAACTAATAATATATGATTATTAGAGGAATAATAATAATAATAAATAATAAAAATTAAATAATTAATAATAATAATAATTTATCTGTAAGTAGTTCTAGGCAATTACAGCATCGGGGTCTATCATTTCTGGGCTGACCGAACCTAGAGCCCAGCGTAACAGCTTAACTTATCCAACGAAAGATTCTAACCTTAGGGGGACAAGTGTAACGTTCACTCCCTATTACTAGATGCGAATAAAGTCCCGTCCACGTATTAAGATTCCCGGTTTCAGTACAATACTCACAACACTTTGTTTCATAGGGAAGATAGGATTGGGCCATCATCTCACGAATTGGGGTACCATTATGGTTGCCTTGTACTCCTGGATAAGAAATATTTTCAGACAGTAAATTGCTTTTACCATCCACGATGTTTTCCCGGGAACTTCTTCCCGCATATGGTATATATATATAGTATTATATATATATATAATATAATATATAATATATAATATAATATATATATATATATATATATGATATTATATATATATATATATATTATATATATATATATATATATATATAAAAGTTCAACATAAATTATTATATTTAGTGCGGTTAAGATGATATTGGAATTGCATCTGTCCCTCGGAGCTAAAAACGAGCTGAATATTTCTAATCCTTCTAAAGCGAATAGCTTAAGTGCATCGTTAAACACTATACTACAAAACGACTCCTAAATTTACACAAATTATCAAGAAGTAGCCTTCTAAAGGACATAATTTTATAGTTACTTAGCATCTTTCCTTATCAGGGTCTTCATGCCCTTAACTAACTTAACTTAACTAACTTTCTTCTAGAGGAAAGGTTCAAGACCTAAGAGAGACTCGATATTATATTTAGTGCTGTTGAGATGACATTGGAATTGCATCTGTCCCTCGGAGCTAGAAACGAGCTGAATATTTCTAATCCTTCTAAAGCGAATAACTTAAATGCATTATTAAATACTATACTACAAATAAAATTAATATAATATATATATACTTCGTTTTAATCTTAGGTATTACATAATAAATATATCGCAATGAACAAGATAATTACTGACTTATAATTTTATACTACTTAATTTCCTTTAGATCTAAATAATAAATCCATAGTATAAAATTTTATCTCTATTTTTCGCTATTAAAATATTTATATTATAATAATTAGAATTAATTACTAATTTTTAAAAAACTGATTAATTAAATGAAAAGTGATCGTTTCTGTGCTCTTTAAAAAAATTATAAAAAAAATAAAATATATTCTCTGTATTTTTCGTCTTAAAGTGACTCTTTTGTTGTCCCCGGCCCAATCCTCTATCAATCCCGAGATATATAATTTATCGACGGTAGGCTCTCTATGTCTACTTTAAAAACTCCTGACCACCTGCTTCGACCCCTTCTGGTTCTAAATGCTTGCTACCCTATTGATACTCCTCAAATAACCTATAAAATCGTATCTTTATTCCCAGTGGAAGTACATGAAGGTGTGTTTCACCATCTCTAGAGGGTATTGCCTAATTGGTCTTTAAGACCTATAAGAAGCACTTTCGTATATCTAGTAATCTTAAAATGGTATTTCATTTTCTGGAACATTATCCTAGATTCTTGTCTTTTATAGTCTTTGTACTCTTCCACTATTGTCATAAGCTTATAACGAAATGTTTTGTCCGCAAATATACCTAAACTATTGGTCTGAAACTCTTGCCTAATGAAAATAAATCTGTAGCCTTTTATCTGTCAAAATCCATTCCAGTTGAGGAATCTATATCCCCATGTTATAATTTTCTAACATATGCAACGTTTTTGACCTTCTTTAAAGCTTTAACCATTAATACCCCGTTTTGGGTGGTGGAATATTACATCTATCACATCTAAAAAGAATGTGATACTCCGCATTGAACTTTATATTTATCAATCAGTTAATCAAGTGCCAATACATTATCTACTGAAGGCCTATGGTTTTCGGGTTTGGAAATTTTTTCCCGGTATGTTTATTGTAGAGTAACAGCATTCCTCTCCCTGTAAAATAATTTCAGTCTTTTATTATATGAGGAAACTGTAAGGAACAATGAAAGCCCCATAACTGTAAGGATTAAGGCTGTTCTCACATCAAGTAATATATCTGACCTGCCTCCTTAGCTCTCAGACTCAAATGAAAATAAAAAACATATTCATCTATACTGATAGGGGATATATTGGAATGAAATTATTTAATTTAATTACAAAATAATATTAACTGTATTAATTTCAAATTACAAACAATACAATCATTAAAAGTCATATAATAATTAGGGAATAACTGCTTTGGAAGCGAAGAGTCGTTTCTGTTTTTCTATCCCGTCCTGGCCTTGAACGTAAGTTACTTTAGCATCTTAATCTTCGATTCAAAAGACATCAGAGGGACTTCAGTCAGCTCATGGAGCCATTGGAGAATTATTCCATTCCGTTCATAATCTTTGTTTTATTCAAGATTAAAGTGTAGGGAAATTAACTTAGTTTGAAGTTCTGTATTATACCTTAATTATCCATCCCTGCCACAGGGGCCTGCCTTCCAATCACCAAGGATTCGGAATAGTCAAGTCAACAAATGATCCGCTATTGTCTTTCCGTCAATAATGGATTTGGCCCGAGTTCATTCCAGTAAGGGTCTGAATCCTTAAAAATCTTATAAGAGCAACACCGTTTCTTATTCCCTATGAACTTTCTTTTCCCCTGTTGGGGAAGTTTATTCGTTAAATATTTCTCTTTCAAAAACCTCAATCTTATACGGTTTAAGAGCATCTTTTCCTTAGTATTTAGTAAATACTTTAGAACTACTAATTTTGGGAAGCGGTTGGATATCGATTTTTTTCATGAATGTTAAAATCAATTTTAAATCTATGATGGATCTTCTCAGAATTATTTATCCGTTTCAAACAACTTGCGGATCATATAAACTCAACGGTTGCTGTTGACGCAACGGTTGATAAGGGTTAAAAATGTCTGAGGCATCTGATTGCTGTTTCGTGTATTGTTGTTTTCTTTGTTGCTGTTGTTGTTGTGTTTTGTTTGTTTGTTGATGTTGGTTGTGTGTTGTGTGGCTGGGGTGACGCTGCAGAGGCAGGGTCTGTATATGTTCACATCTTCTCATAACGCTGTAGGGTAAAACGCGACACTTTCATTATGGCAAGCCACCTGGTTATCAAAGCGGGCAGACTGAAAAAGATAAATGTCGGTCATCACCAAAGCCACTCTCTAATAATACTTCTTTTTTATTTTCTAAGCTTTCTTTACGTACCTGTGTAGCAAGCTTTTTAATGAGCTCAGACGACGTCAGTCTTTACCTTAGGTCACTGGTGGGTTTTTAAGGAACATTTCCCTTATAAAATGTAGACATACTCAGCATACATTGAACAAATTTCATCTCACAGATAGTTTACGGTTTTCAGAAAGTGTCAGATTTTTAGAAATTTTCATCATAAAGGAAATATTGCTAACAAGGTACTCTATTATCAGTATGTAACGTCCAACCTCGTAGGTAAGTTTTTGTACGCATAGTGCACACCTGTGTGTGTTTTGTGAAGCCACAAAGAAATTACCGGAGTATAGATGTAATCTCTTGATATATCTTTTAGGACTACTTTACAGCGAAGGAACATCGTGTGGCCACCATTAACTTGACTTATATCGTCTCTTGCCGCAAACAAGATTAAATTACTGGTGTATTTAAAGATTACATCATCACCATATAACTTATTTTGTGAAAGATTCTGATTAACAAAAATACCGTGACTACAATGATGAGAAAACTGTGAAAGTTTCAGCTATAGCCTCATTCAATTTATAGATCAAATCGTCAAGGATTATAATTTTATGACCTTGTGTAGATCCATTGAAGAGCTATAATCATATAACCGTCGTGAATTGAATTAGCATCTTTGTAATCATAACTTCTGGTAAATCTGTAGCACATATGATTAACAGGCTTTTGTTCGACAAATCCAACCCTTTTAAATTTTTTAATAAAAGAAAAGTTTCCCCCGAGCCGTAGGACCAGACCACAAAGACATCGTGCAGGAGCGAGAACATAATGTTGAACCAACGGTCCATTGACAGTTAAAAGACACCCAAACCAAATAGAACAAAAAAAGGGTCCTGCACTATGTTGATAATCGCTTTAAAATAAAACCTTTGTTTTCTTCCCCGCTTTCTTCTTGTCTCCAAAGACTTATTTTATAACTATATTTCAAAAGTTAAAGAGAATCAATAATCAATAGATCAATGATCAATAGATCATGAAGATAGGAAGGTGTTTATTACTGATTTCTGCTTACTGCTTCTAGGAGTATTATAAACTTAATTTAATAGATAATATGACTTAAATCAATAGAGATCAATAGATCATAGATCAATAGATCATGGAAGGATCGGAATGTGGTTGCTTTCTGATTAAGCTGATGTTTACTGCTTCAGAGTCTGCTAAAATGTAAATTTAAGTTAAACAAAATATAAAAGTTTTGAGATATGTTTATATCAAATTGACATCAATGTCAATAGCATTAAAGATCAACTAGATCAATAGGTCATTAGATCAATAGATCATGAATATGGAGGGCAGTTTGATTTCTGATTTACTGATTTAATGTTACTGCTTTACTGATTTAACTGATTTACTGATTACTGATTTAGGGTAGTAAAAAACAAATTTTTTTACGTTATAACCCATGAAAAGAATAATTGTTAGTGACCTTAACGCGGTGAAGAAAACAAAACAAAAATAAATAAAATTTTTTAAAAATATAGTTTTTTTTTAAATAGAAAATAAATAAAACTAAAATCGACTAACTATAAGTAGAAACTACTATTGTAGAAAAGTCGAAATATATATTAAATATGAAGAGCCGTTAGAAATCCAAGAACATCGGATGCTTGAAGATATATATATATAATTATACTTAATATAATATATATAATGATATAAATATATATATATATAATATATAATATAATAATATATATACAATATAATATATATAAAATATAATTATTGTAGTAGTTAGTTGTTATGTAGTTATTAGTTAGATAGAGGAGCAGTATTCTTATATGTATGTATCTATTAGTTAAATACTAAGGTATTATATTATGTTTTCTACAACTTCGTGTAACAGGTGTTGAACTGTTCTTGTTAGTTCAAGACGACAAGAACTGTTGTCAATGTACAAGAACATTGGTGCGTTGTAACTTACCCTTTATAACGTATATTGCGCAGCTGATACCTACCGTCCTTAGCTAACTGAATCCTTTCAATAGCCTTAGGCCCTCTAAAAAAAGTCCATCAAATTGCCCGTCATCTTAAAAGGGTTATAAAGTTCTTATGCAATATCTCCCCTTCTACACCTCTCTTCTATTCCCACCCTTTAACTGTATTCTTTTTAGGTGGCAAAGAGAAAGACTGGTTCATTACAAGAACATCTGGGCTGTTAGTTCAATCCGTATTAAAACATTTATAATTGGCATTGATACCTTAACCCTCTTTAGCTTAAACTGATAATCCTTTGTTCAAAGCTTAGTCCCTCTTAAGAAAGTCATAAATTTTTAACACTGTCAAGTGAAGTGAGGGTTCATACAAAGAATTAAATCTCCCCTTCTTACAAAAATCATAAATTTACATCTGTCAGCTCTTTTTGTCAATTCCTTTGTACTTTCTTTAAAAAAGTCATAAATTTTACGTTATATTTGGCAGCTGATACCTTACACCATTCTTGCTAAGCATAATTGATTTTCTTCCCCTCTCTCCTCCCTCCTCTCTTCACCCCTCCTTACCCCCGTTCCTTTTGATACTATTTTTAAAATCACTTTGATGGACGATGAACGGGAAGACGGGTGCGCTTCACGCCTCTTGCGAGGGGCGGCCGACCGAAAATTAATTTGCATGGTAATCGCGCGCACAGCTGATCTTTCCTTAACTTGTACGACTACGATCACAGTATATATATCTTATATAATTATAATATATATTATAATATATATATATATATATATATAATATATATATATAATATATTAATAATATATATATATTATTATTATAAGGCGGGGTGGGGTGGGGTGCGTAGTGAGTGTGGCGGTATTCTTCTTGCACGAACGTATTCTCAAAGCATGTACGTATTCCTCAAAGCATGTACCATGTATAAGTAAATATATATATAATATATATATATTAATATATATATAATTATAACATTATGATATATATTATATATATTATATAATAGTATTATATATAACGATTCCCAGTGCATTCCTGGAACCATGTTCCAGTTCCAGGACATCAATTAGTCATTGCCATTCCAGGTTCCCTGGAATCCTTCCGATTTTCCAGATTTCCAGATCAGTCCCCTTCAATATTCACTTTTAACTACTAATAATATTATTATATAATATATTATATTATATATATATATATATATAATATAATATATATATATATATATATAAATAAATAATATATAATATTAATAGTATAATATATATAATATAAATATATATATTATAAATATATATAATATAATTTATATTATATATAATAATATATATCATAAAGATATAAATATATACTAGATAGATATATTATAATATAATATATATATAATATATTATATATATATATATATTATTATTAAGTATAATCAGGTCGCGGTTTTACGGGGAGCACAGGTAGGCCCGGCCTCCTCTAAAAACAAATAAAGAAACTAAATGTAAATATTATTCAAGAATACTTTCATATACTATAATAATATTTTAAAATGTTATTCGAAGATGTAAAGATGAACATTTACAGTAAGGAATCATTTATTCTCTCTCAAAATATTTTCATAAGATCATGAATGGAGAATTTCAATTGTGCTCCAAGAAAGAATTATGGATGCTTTCAAACACTGTTAATGGCAACGAAAGAACCTATCTTATTTGTCTATTTGAAGGATTTGTGCTGACTCCTCTCGAATTTTAAATTTTTGTTACAAAACAAAATAAAAAGACACATTCTATCAAATAGATATATGTATCTATAAATATATATAAAATATAATTATTATTATATATTATATATAATAATATATATATTCAATTAAATATATAAAATTAATAAAATATAAATATATAATAATATAATATAGAAGAAGAGGAGAAGAGATATACTAACTTATAAGCTGAGAAGTGGGAGTGTATCTTAGATTAAACTAATAGGTAATATTGTGTTGTAATCGATTTTTTCAAATATGAAAATATGAAACTGAGAAAAGTAAAATTGAATATAGTGTGGGATATATATTATATACAAGTATAATATACTATATAATAATATATATAATAAAATATACATAATATAATAGTATAGTTATAAATAATATATATAAAATGTTATAATATAAATATTATATGAAAAATGCGAAAATTAATCAAGTTCTGAAGCGAAAAATGCTTTGTATTTCATGTCCTTATATACCCAAGCATATCAAGTGAAATATATATATCATATATATAGATAAATATATCATATATATCTATTAATATATATATATATATATATCATATAAGTTTCGATAATTAATATATTATATAATAATATATAAGAAATATTATAATATATATATATAATAATATAATATAATATATGATTATGTATATATTAATATATATAAATGTATTATATATATATATATTTATATAAATATTATATATAATAATTATAGTAATATACTATAATATATTATATATATATAGATAATATATATTATAATTATAATATATATATAATGGTTCATCTCTCATAGAAGACAACAATCCATATTCTAAAACACAAACAACACAACGAAGAATACATGCTGATCTGGTACATATTGTGCGAAATGAAAAAAAAAAAAAAAAAAAAAAAAAAAAAATAAAAAAAAAAAACTATCCAAAACGATTCTCTTTATAAGTGAAAGAAAAATGTTTGGGAATCCTGGAAAATATTTTAGGTTAAAATATAAAAAAATAAAAATTTTATATTTTAAGTACTATATTAGAAATCCTTTAGAGACTTTAGATTATACCTTAGCTGTAAAAAATCGACTTTCAGAATTTTTTAACGATAAAGAAAACAAGTATAGACCGCACGACGGCAGAGTCTGGTCTCTCGCCTTCTCTCGAGAACCCCTACAGATCGTGGTAAACCTTTACAAATATTATATCATACATATTACTATTCCCCTGCCGGCTCGAGACTCCCCCGCGCGCTCTCCCCCCCCCCCAAAAAAAGTGCAATTTTTTGTTTATTTTTTTATTTTATTTTTTTAAAACATTTTCCTACCAAAATTTTATCAAGATTCCAAAATTCATTCTTCCCCCTGTACAGATCTTTATGAGTTTTTTTTTTTTTTTTTTTTTTTTTTTTTTTTTTTTTAACATTTACGTCGGTAAAATTTTCCCGATCAACAATGTATGCCTTTCCCTAGCTACTGTAGTTTTTGAGAATGGATTTGCACTGCAGAGCTGGCTATATATATATATATATATCTTAAATATATATATAATAAATTATATATATATATTATATTATATATTATTATATATAGTAGTATTATAATATAATATATATATATGATATAATATATATATATATGATAATTATCTGTTAATATAATAATAATATATATATACTAATAATTTTGAAGTGTTCCCATGTTTGTTCACGACGCCACTGATATATTAAAAATATAGTATATCTTATATATAAAGATATATATAATATTATAATATATATAATATGTAATTAATTATATTATGTATTATATATTATATATATAATATATATTATATATATATTATTATATTACATTCCAAGACATACAATACTTAGCTCTCCAATATTTAGGTAAAATTAAACAACATCAATATTTTAGTTAATATAGTTGACAATCATTTGTTTAAACAGTTAGATTCACTCTGTCTACAGTTCTTAAACCCCACCCACCCCGTCCCAATATAATATAAATTTACTCTTTGAACTAGAGTATTCCTGAAGCCGAAAGAAAATATGAGGAAAACTACAAACTTTTTTATCTTGTAGTAAGCATAGTTTCTCATACGCATATTAAAAAAAAGATAAAAAATATATTGATACAAATATTTGATCTAAATAAATATATAAATATAAGATATATATAAATAGTTATCTTATATATATAATATAATAGTATATATATATACATATATAAATAAATATATATATATATATATATATATATATAGCCGTTGATTCAACTATCTTCTCCCTATCTTCAGCTGTGTTGGAACAGCTAATGGTGTTCTCGTTGGAACATATAAACTACCTGTGAGACTAATAGACTCAGCTACTTACATTTTTAGTAGAAAGACTTCCCACAAGTAATGAAGTACTAATGGGAACAATGCAGTCAATGTGACTACTTTCTTTCAAGGCGACTTCAGTGGATTCACGTAGTTGCACAACATTTGAAAGAAAATAACAAGAATGATGGATTTAACACGACAAGCCTGTCTCATTTCCATGATCTTTTTGCTTTTGAATTTTGGCTGTGGTGTTGTTCGAAAGAAATTGTGTACCCTCAACGAAGGGATACAAAGAGAGGACTGTAGGCTGCAGTTGTAGCGTCTGGTATTATTACTCGTAACACTATTATAATCTTTCATAAGCTCGTAATTCATTGTACAGAAATTATAAGGTTTTTGTTCACTGTGAGAAACAACCTAGAAAATTGAAGCTCTTTTTTTTACTTTTTTTTAAATTAAATGTTTCCCCTAATGAAACTAGATTATTAACATAAAACTTTTTTAAAAAATAATGTTTCAACCAGGGATGGCATTTTTGGTGATTTTTTTGATTTTTTTGATTTTTTTTTATTTTTTCAGATTCGTATCGTCGCGATATATATATCTGTAACCTGCAAATTATATTTCGCGTGACTTTCCTAAAAAAAAAAAAAAAAATCAAAAAAATCAAAAAAATCACAAATTGATTTTTTTTTAAAAAAATCAAAAAAAATCACCAAAATTGCCATCCCTGGTTTCAACTAAGTATTTTGCTTATCAAAGGTGCTCAGTTGAACGGCAACATTTTGGGAAAAGTAGCGAAGTGTTAGTTCCGCTGTTATATTTCGTCGTTCTCTGCGATAACGAAAGCGATACTTTTTAAATGCAAAAATAAAAAAAAAAACATTTTCAACTTTTTAAATTTAACAAAATTATGAAAATATTATTAAAATTTCCTGCTTCAACGGTTTCCCTTCTAAAATAATTGATCACTTTATTCAGAAATTTATTTAAATGGTAATCAACATGCATTAAATAAAATTTTGAAATTTATGAGGCATTTTCATAATATGGTCAAACAGAAAATATATAGTTTAAAACTGAAATAAAATTGAAAAATTGAAAGTAATCTATCAAACATAACTTACAGGTGCAATGACATTCTTGCTTGAACACCATCAAGTTATGGATACTATGGAAAAAGCCTTAGACACCTTGAAAAGAGAGGAAAGTGTTTATATGTGTACTTTTCTGCCTACGATATCTATTTGCATAAATAGACTCACTCAAAAATCAGGAAAAAAAATCGTGAAATAAATGTGTCAACCTTTGGTGGCAGCCTTCGTCAGTGGATTAATGAAGAGAAGTACGAGTACTTCTGTCTTTAAAACAGTTTGATATATATATATATATATATAAATATATATATATATATATATAATTATATATAATATATAAGTATAATATTAAATAACAAAATAGTATTTTTATTTTTATTTTAAAAGCCAGCTATACTATACACTATATAGACATACGTATAAGTAGCCTAATTTATATATATAAGATACGATAAGTATAATTTATATATACAAGAATATTTACTTTTTCAATAAATCTATGTATTAAAATAATGTAAAATAATCTAATATATGTATATATATATATATATATATAATAATTTTTAATATTATATATATATATATTATATATATATAAATATATATATATATTATATATAAGTCTATATTATATAATATCTTATAATATATAATATATTAATAGATATATATATTATATATATATTATAAGATATATATATTAATATATATATATATATGCTTAAGTAGTACTATAAACCAATGTTTTGTAGTACTGTTTATAAAACAAAAAATATCTACTATTTAAAAAATCATCTATGAAAATATATTACTATAAAACAATAATACATAAAGTTATTAAATATATAACATAATATATATATTTAAACTGCTATAATAACATATATATATATAATATATATAATATATAATATATATATATACTATATTAGTCTATTAATAAATATATATATATATATATAAATGATAATAATTTACATATATTATTATATAATATATAATATAATTATAATATATATATAGTATATACTATATATTATATTATGTAATATATTCTATATATAATTATATGTAATAGCTATATATATAATATATATAATAAATATAACCTGTACGAGCATTATATAATTTGCAACTAATTTCGCTACTATTTATATATCTAAGTATATATATATATATAATAGTATTATATATATAATATAAACTGGAATATATATATATATATATATATATAGTATATATATATATATATATTAGTATATATATATATATATATTAAATTATTTTCTTGCATATTACATATATATATCTAGTCTAATATATAATTCATATCTATAATATATAATTCTAATTTAATATATATAATTAGATATAATTATAATATATAATCTTATGTATAATATATAAATAATTATGAATTATACCTGAATGTATAATATATATATTTATACATCTTTATATATACTATTTATATGTGCATCTTAGCATATAGTATATTATATATTCTCATATGTACATATATAATATATATATATAATATATATATATATATTTATAAAATTTTATATGTATGTGTGTGTGTGTTTAGTAAGGAAGAAATTGGAAGAGAAGACACCAACTATCACTGGCATCAAGGAAGATGGAAAAATAGCTATGGGAGATTACTTTTAAGCATTTTATGATATAGGGATAAAGAAAAGGGGAACGGAAAGTTATTAAGGAACTTTCTGGATGCAAGGCCTCAAAAGGAAAAAAAACTGATGCAGACTGTTTTCATTCTTGAGAACTTTTGAATCTCTTATAATTCAAAATACCTATCTTCCATCTTATTTACCAGGTGATATTACAGTAGTATCATAAATAGCCACTCACTTTCTTCCAACGGGGAATGTTTAAAAAATATTTTTAATATTTTTTCATTAGTTTTAATTGAGAACTTCAGATATTTTTTCTCTTTGTTCTCTAAATGTTAATATCGTTAGCTATTATTTCTAAAGTATCGCTATCGCTATCGTTATCTTAGGAGGGTTAGTTTTAAAAAACAGTCGTTATAGCTAGTTGTTTTACTTTTTCTGTGATTATAGCTATTATGGCACCGATTAATATTTTTTCTTTAATAATGATTTATATCCCCACCAAAAAAAAAAAAACTTGGTTATGTGCTTTCAATTTAGTGCTACATCGGCTAATATTTACTTGTGCCATTACAAATTTTTATGGAACAGAAAATTGCTTGCTAGCTTTTAAACACAGCTTTTATAAAAAGTTCAACCTTTTTTAAACTACCTCAAATACTCCACTTTTCATCATTAATTTCACTGATGAAGAAGAAGAAACAAATAATTCTGTGTTGTACCTGGGTTTATTAATTTGCAAACAATTAATAGAAACTAATTCTATTTTAGTCAAAAAAGAGAAAACATTGGTTTAGATCTTAACTTTTTTTTTTTAGTTGCATTCCGTTAAGTTACAAATGCAATATGGTAAAACATTGCTTTGTAGCGCCTACCATTTATCATCCTATAACCTAAATATACAAAATGAATTTAAATTTTTAAGCAAATATTTTAACTCCAATATTTTTCCCCCCTCCTTAATTTTACAACTAATAAAATCTTTTTAAAACAACACCCAAAAGTTCAAGAAAATTCACCAACTGTTCCTAAAAAAAAAATTTAAAACTTAAATTTCCTCTTTATGACTATATTTACATAAAATTAAATTAAAACTTATCTTTTATTTTACCATGTTATTTACCACAGCTTAAGAATAAATTTATCTTTTCTTCCAATTTTAATATTAAATCACTTTTCAATCACAAGGCTATGTTTCCCCTGTTCTCCATCCCCGTGTATTTTACAAGCATGTTTGTGACCACTATAATAGAGACTGCTTTGGCGGTACAATGCGCTAACTTTCTATCATAATTTCAGAGCATAGCGGTGTTTCTTCCCGGGCAGATAAGTCATTAACCCTGTCCAGCCATCTCTAACATCAGAGAACAAAACGACTCTCACAGAAACCAAGTTAAATCATCTTGCTTCGAAATATTAAAACAAACAAATATACATCGGGATTTAAGGATATTAGTCCCCCCTTTATAATAATACAATACACCCTCCATTAAATAAAAATAATGGAGCATTTAAATTGCAGTTATTTTAAAAATTTAAAATATTTAATTTTACAATGTTAATTAATTTATTATTGTTATTGTTTTATTATAAATATTAATTATTAATTCCATTTAAAACTTCTTCTCCAGAGTTTGAATCATATATATTAATATATAATTATATTATATATATATTTATATCATATATATTATATAATATATTAATAATATATTAAGATATTTATATGTATATATATATATATATATATATATATATATTAATATTAATTATATATATATATATTATTTATATATTATTAATATTATATATTATTATATTAATATAATTATAATTATATTATATAAATAATATATATATATATTTATATATTAATTATATATATATAATATTATATAATTTATATATTAATTAATTAATTATTAATAATATACTAATTAATTAGTTAATAATATTATAATATATAATATTAATAATATTATTAATAATAAATATATTAATTTAATATATATATATATATTAATAGTTATATATATATATTAATATTAATATATATTATATATATATTTAATAATATATATATAGATTAATATTATATATATTTAATAATATTAAAATATAGATATATATATATATTATATTATATATTAAATATATATATATCTAAATATATAATTATATATATATAATTATATATATATATATATATATAATATAATTATTATTTTAATAATATATATATATATTATATATATAAAATTAGATAGATAAGATGAGAGAGATGAATGGATGTAAGTAAGATAGATTGATTAATAGAGATGAATATGTAGTGGAAGATAGAGATAGTTAAAATTATACATTGCTTACTTGAGTAACATATATAGATTGATTTAAATACGTTTTAATTGCGAAGGATTAAAGTTATGGGATATATTAATTTTTCAACGGAGTTCATACACTTCTCTGTGAGACTCGAAAGAACTCATATGTAAAGCCTTTTTTACATTTCAATATTATTTATTATGTCTTAATTAATTAATCTTTCCTCTCGATTAAAATTTTTCAAATCTGTGTTATATAATAATATATTTATAGAGAATAAATACCAACACTATGAGATTGCTCCAACATGTCAGAGAGGTTGCTTTTGTGGAGTCAATTAATGTTCTCTTTGATATACGTTTTAAAATGTAGATAGCTCGACATGTGACACTATCTATATACAATGTGGAGTTATTTTATATAGAGAGTGTGGAGATTTACTCTATATAAATTATTTCATATGTATCTCATGACGAGAGATGCAGGAAAGTATATTTCAGAAATGACATTCTATTAATTTTGTTAATATTGAAAATAATGTAAAATATTTTATCTCTTTTGTGAATTAGTGATAGGTTTATTGTTAATTATTATATATAAATATAGTCTTGTAGTGTGTTGTGTTGGATAATATCTTTTGCATATGTGAGAGCATTTGTAATTATTTAATAGATTAATAAATAAAATATATCTGAATATTGTATAATAACTCATCTGAATGCTCTACAGTTTATGCGATGACTATTAAGTCTCATAATAGTATCTATTTGCCGAAGTTGATTACTTGATTAATTAATAAACTTCTAAACTCATGATAAACCTTTCATGTTATATATTAATATATCATCTTACTAAAGTAAGTACAATGTAAATAATATATATATATATATATTATATAATTTATTATATATTATATTAATATAAAAGTATTTATAAATTAATATATATATATATATTAATTATATATATTATATATTATATATATTTATATATTATTAAGTATATTAATATATATATATATATATATTTATATATATATAATATATATATATATATATTAATAAATATTAATTATATTAATATATTAATAATATATATATTATATAATATATATTAATTAATAATATATAATTAATTAATATTTATATATATTATTAATATATATATATAAATATATATATAATAAGTATAATATATATTAAATATTAATATTATTATATATATTATATATTAATTATATTATTATATATTAATATTAATTTATATATATATATATATATATTAATAATTATATATTTAATATATATAATTATATATATATTATTAATATATTTCTGTATACTCTCTTCTATTCTTTTCTTATTATCTCTTTCTTCTAACCTATTTTCCTCTTATTGATCCGATACCCTAAAGTAATGGTAGGTATATATATATATAGCTGATATAAGGTGCGCTACAAGCATCTCGGAAATAAAGAATAAGCTATATATAGATGATAGTATAGAGAATACATGTACTAAACAGTCTCGAATAAGTGAAGTACCCAGCTACCTTACCGCCCCTCTGATATCCATATTATCATAGATATACTGTAGTGATATATAAGAGCTCCGTCATCAGCCATAAACTAAAATCTACCCTAGAGCTATCAATTGCGTGACCGCGACGGATAACTCCAATCACTATAGGTAAATTCGTCCTCTCACAATGAAGGGCTCATTACCCTCCTGGCCCTAGGTGTAGGCCTAATCAAACCTGCTACTACCTCACTTACTAAAATAATACCTCCCGTATAAATTCATTCTTTCACTCATTAATCTAATTAACCTTATTCATTGCCTCTACTGTCACTCCAAACTTTCACCATTCTCTCCTTCAACATTCGCTTCACCGACGTCAATTCCACTGTCTCTTCGGTCTCCTGCCGGTTACGGTTCCAAAACACACTCTCCACTATACATTCCGCTTAACCAACCGATTTCATTCTTCAATATCTTTCCCTACATAGATTGAACATAACTGTATCATAATACTATACTTTCATTTATATTTCTCATTTATATACCTCTATTACTTCACACTCACACATACTCTATCTAATATTGAATTTCATTCCTCATTATATTTCATTAAATTCTATCTCTCATACCTAAGCTAATAGCCCCTAAAGATATTGATCCTCTGAACACTCATTGAACTTTATGAATCTATAACTTCTTATTCAGTACCATTAGTACTCTATACTTATACCATATTACTCTAATATCATTAACACATGGTATTAACATAACCTATAACCCATCATTGAAAGACTCTTAGCGTCAACTCTAAGACTAAGTCACTTTATATCAATATTCATCCAACGATTTTAAAATGCAATATAACCAGGCTAACCTTCTGCATATCACAACTTTTATTATTATACTACTTATAACTTATTTAACTCATCTGACTAATTCATTCCGTTCCCTTCTCATCTCATACTACTATAAATACCCTAAATTATTTAAACTCATTGTAAATCTTTTATCTGAAATCCATTTATTGTGAATCATTCTCAATCTCAATAAATTTCCTAACATAAAACTCATTCACACTTTAGAGACATAAGTCTCTTCAACTCATAATATAATCTCAAACCTTACATCTTATTCTATCGTATTACTCTTTCAGACCCCTCTTAATTATTATATACTCATATATCACTCTTTACCATAAATCTCTCTACCTAAATCCATCTCATATACTCTCTACAGTATTTAGCTACACACAGAATCCAAATCAATCCTCATATAATTAGGTTTAAGTAGGCACCTCTCCACTCATCTCCATTCTCCATCATTCTTAACTCACCTATTTCCTGCCAAATAGAGTTTGTAGCGTTCATAACTTCTTCAAAATCCACCTTCAAACACGCAGTTAATACTGACAAAGGAAGGACATAACACAACCCTGTCTCACTCCGCTATTAATCCTATATAATATAAAACCATTAATCACTCAATTGTACCCTCACTAATTAATACTTCTTACACCATCCTGCATTCACTTATCGTTACATTACTAATTATCTGATTATCTGGTGTCCATTTACAGAAGCCCTACTCACAACACCATAATATCACTAATACCGTCTCAGTTAAAGCTTCACCTTTAAACTCTATCATACGCTCTTAGTTGTATAATCCATTAAAAACTTATAAATATAATTTATATGTTATTATTTTTTCTCCTCTCTTATTTACTCAATCATTTGTTTTTCCAATGTTAAATAGATTGAATCATAAAACATCAAATCCTCTACTCAACTCCTAAACGCTACTCTTTGATATCTTCCCAATCAGTACCTCTAAGTCACTTATACAGTGACGTCACTCTATTTCGACTCAAAATACCAGGCATATACCTTCCCTATACAACAACTCAATAAACTTATATTTTCTCCACTCAAATTATAAATATTTCTATACAGTTCCCCTTTCTTCCCTTATTACCTTATTAAAATAAGGGTACTTTATTTATCCTAGCTCCGCAATCCCTGGACTATTACTCCTATATCTCCTAATAACGCTATATTTACACAACTTCTCAATCCATCATATCTACCATCTCGCCTCACGCTCTTGTATTCAAATTTTTCCACTAGTAATTTCATCATATATATATATATCATGAATTTACCATAATCTATTCATACTTTCTCACTCTACCCTAATATTACCTCCTCCTCCTTACTAAATAACCTCATCCCCAAAATATCACTATATATATCTCCTTCTATCAATATGCACATCTAAAACCAACACACATATTTCTTACTTAACACTCTCATCATATATCTGTTAATAATATATTGTTGCAGGATATATTTTCGAGTGTTCTTTCCAAACTTTCCCTTCACATAATCTCACTAATTTCTATCAGACTCAATAAATGCACCATATCTCCATATTCATATATTCTAATGCAGTAATTACCTTATTAATTCTCTCAATTATCTTAACCTTATTTCAGTATGCATTACCTTCCAGTGAAAGGCTTTACCTATTACCTAACTGTATTGTCCTCTATCTCCTCCTTCAAACTGTTCATTTATACCTCTTTATTCCTCCTTTTATATTCCTTTTATAGTATTTCTTTTTCCTCCTTATATAATCCAAGCCATCTATTCTCTTTTGAAACTTTTACATTTGCTTATTTAAGTAATCAATCATCAACCACGCTACATTATTTACTTTTAACGCTTTTCCATTCACTGATCTTCTATTCCAACCATTTGCTAGTTAATCATTCTTATCTAATCCTTCTTTAGCTAAATCCACACACTTCCTTTTATGTCACTTAATTAACAATATTGCTTCTATTTCTATTTATACCCCCAGATTGTTCAGTATACAATCTACTCGATATATCATCATTCAAACCGACTATACTAGCGAGTCGTACTTCTTATACAATACTTTATTCTTTAATGTTCATTGTGTATCTAACTTAACTCTCTACTCTTTTAATTATATATATTACTACATCCAAACTAACGTCAAAAATCATCTTCATCGTAGAATCATCCTTTCACTCTCTAATTCCAAGCTACCCCACTAACTTAATATTTATTATCATAGTGAAATCAATATTAATGATCCGATAATTACCCTCATTTCCTAAACCACCTCACTGATTAACCATCCAACACATTACTTCAATCAATCTCTCTTTCTTCACCTAAACAAAATCAATCATACTTATTATTACACCTAGATACCATCTCTACCTACACTCTAAACTCTAGTATAACTATGGATATTCTTGTGTTTAATATGAAAGTTAATAATTATAACTTATACTCACTCAATCATAATATATCCTTATTTCATTTCAAGAAATCAATCAACCTTTCCTTACCATTATACTTCAATTTTCATTACCCTCCTCACTCCCAAAATCCACCTGTTAATCATCCATCCCTGTAAGGTCTTATGCATAAAGTTTGGAATGTGATACGAGTATATAGGAAAAATTCGATAATTAATTATATATAGATATCATAATATACATATTATACTTATATAATAATATATAAAAATTTTTATAATATTCAATTATTTGTATAAATTACTTCAAGATTTTAGCTCTCGAAAAACTTTTTATTAATTTACTTTTATATTTTCATGAAAAATTAAATATAATATTAATAATATATATATTATATATATATTAATATAATTAATATATTATTAATATATATTAATATTATTTATATATTATTATATATTAATATATTAATATAATTATATTAATATATAATATATATATATATATATATATAATTAATATATATAATAGTATATAATTATATATATAATATTATAGTATTATATAATATATATATATATAATAATATCTATATATTAATTATATATATATATATAGATTAGAAATGAAAGATGAGAGAGAGAGAATTAGGTTACTTTTTTTATTTGTTACCGTTAGCTTTATGTTAAATTATACTGTAAGTGTTATGTTATAGATATAATTTAGAATTGTTACTTATAGATTATGGTAGGTTATATAATGTTATATAAGATTATTTAGGACTTTTTTAGGTTATAGGTTTAGGTTAAGGTTATGGTTAGGTTATGGATTAGGTGTAGGTTATGGTATATATGGTTATTAGGTTAATAAGGTTAGTATAGTTAGGTTTAGGTGTTAGGTATAGTGATTAGGTTAGTGATTATAGTGATTAAGTATATTTATTAGGGTTAGGAATTAGGTTAGAGTTAAGTTTAGGTAGTTTTAGAGTGCTACGATTTAGGTTAATAAATATTTATATATATATTTTTAATGATTTATTTTATTTCTCAGGTAATATGTACGGAATACCTTATTTCTCTCAAGTCTGATTGAAAAAAGTATAGCAATAAAGAATGAGAAATAAAATTCAGATAGATAATTATTTAATAGTTTATATTTAATTAAAGCTATACTGTCGAATTTGTGTATATATAAAATATTGGATCTTTGTGAGTTGATACCTAATTTACCATTTAATTACCGTGAATCTAAATCCAAAATTATCGAATATATAGTATAACTATATATATATTATTATAATTAATATATATATTAGGATATTATATATATTATATTTAAATATATAATATATACTATATATAATTATATTATATATTATTATATATAATTATATAATATATATAATATACTATATATATATGTTGTGTGTGTTTGATGTGTGTGTTATATATATATGTGTGTGTGTTAGTTGTGTAATATATATTATATATTAATATGTATATAATATTTATATTTAATATAAATACATATATCATATATATTATATATTATATAATATATATATAATATATATGTGTATATATGTGATGTGTGTGTGTGGTGTGTGTGTGTGTGTGTGTGTATATATATATAGGTGTTTATATTTATTATAATATAATATATATATAAATATAGTATATATTATATATATATTATATAAGTATATATAGTGTGTGTGTATGTGTGTGTGTGTGTAGTGTTAGTGTGTGTGTGAAGCTTATATTTTTTACAAAAAATTAACGTTTCGTTTTTACTATAATTTAGGTTCAGTAATATCAAAATAAAGAAATTAATATTTTATGGCAGTAGATACTTCGTTATTTCCTCATTTATCGATATTTATTGTTTTCACAAATTATAAAGATATATTAATATACTCTCTCTCCGATCTGCATTATCTCCAACTCTACCTATGATCCTATCATCCCTCATATTTATTGAATCACCTATCCAAACATTCAAGTCTCCCCTATCTATCTAAATCTTGTGATAATAGCTCCTACTCACCCCATTCCAGAGCATCTATCCAGATTATCCTCAACAAAATAAAATCTGATTACTCTCTAATTCACGTTTCCTACTTCAATATATAATATATATATTATATATATTAATATATATTATATATATATATATATATATATATATATATATATATATATATATATATAGTATATTAATATATATATATATATTATAAATACATTAATACATAATATATATATATATATATATAATATATTATAAATAGTATATATTAAATATATATATAATATATATATTATATATAATATATAATATATTAATAATATATATATATATATATATATATATATATATATATAATATATAATATATATATATTAATTAATATATATATATATAATATTAATATTAATATATTATATATATATATTATATATATTTATATATATTATATTAATAATGTATTGTAGGATTTTATCGAGTTTATTTATTCCAACTTTCCTTTATGAAAGTGAAATTAGTCACAGATTATAGAAGTTACCTTTAAATTTAAGTCTTTTAGAGATTATACTATTATATTATATCATTTTTAATGTCAACTAAATACATTTGAAGGTGTCTTATTATTTAAGTTATTACTCGTGTGTGTAACCGTAAACTTTGAGATGTTTCTCAATAAATGTTCTTAATCATTAAATGCAATATTATTGCTTTTTTTATTAGCATTATTATATTTTATAAATAATGTATATATCAAATAGGATAATGGAATAGAATATACTTTTATAAATCATTTTATTGACTAATCAAACTCTGAAATCAATTTGTGGATTCGATATTATCTAAATTTGGCTTTTCTTCATAATATATTTATTCAAAAATGATACTCCACACATATATATAACTATTATTTTCATATTAATATAATATTTATAGAAATTATTTTAATATAACGTATATTAAAAAATTATATAAATTTACATTAATAAAATATAAATTATATATTTAATAATATTAATTAATTTTAATAGTTATTTATTATTGATTTTTTAAAAATTTAATTGATTTATTTAATATAAAGTACCTATATATATAATATAGATTTAAATACTTTTAAGCTTTGAAAATGCCATTATGATGTGTTTATTAAAGGTAATTGGCGGTTAATACATTATCTGCCTCAGTAGTTATTTTAATACTTCTCATAAAAGATTAATTTTGAGGAAACTCTATGTGTATAAATTAATAATTTTATTTTATATGATATATAACATAGTAAGCATTTTAGTGTATCTTTAAGGAATAATAAGTATAAATATAATATTATTTATATATAAGTATGATAATTATATATTAGGATTTTTATTAAATCGATTTATAGTAATATTATATATTGACTAATTATATGTATAATATCTTGATATATTAATAAAGTATAAATTAGTTACTCCACTTTATTTCTCAAGAAGTTAAGAAGTTATTGGTTCTTTAAATAGATATTTATTTCTTTTTTTGAATTATGTGATATATATTATTTAAAAATTAATTTCTTTATAATCGTGGAAAACCACATCATGTTTGCCTAAACATTATTTCATAATTATGGAGAATTATTAAGAGAAATACTGAGATTTTAGATGAAATTTCAGGAATGAGTCAATATAGAGAGATCGCTTAGGTATCTCTCACTATAGGCAACTCATTGTAGGTATAATCTATACTACTTAGAGAGCTTCTTCGCCGAACTTTATTATTTTATAATATGATCTAATATACATAGCTATTTATACTTAGTTTATAGGTAAGTCAATAAGTTGCTAATTCGGAAGTGGCCGAATCACTGTTCTCTGGAACTCATATGAGTTAATGTAGTGACCGTTTCCCAAAACCTTCTGACGTATTTATCTACCAGTATGTCTTAATATATGTTGATTAGATATGGTCACGTACAAAGCACTGCCATATTCTCAAGACGGGGTTACCTTTAAAGTACTTATAGTGATATGATAGACTGTCGCTACCGGCCTTTCAGCTTTATTCATATAAGTCTCGAAATTAATCTAGGAAGTGAGTATCACTGATTTCGATCAGACTCAGTTAATTAATTGTGAAGTGGCCGGAATACTGTTCTTAGAAACGGTAGCTGACCGTTTTCCCAATAACTCACTTCATAAGTTTCCCCAGAGCTATTCTTAGTGAAGATAGTACCCGAGCTTCTCAGCCCTCATTCAGACGGATAAGTGGCTACGTCAGGTAATGGGTTTATCCCATTTAAAGACGTAGTGACTGGGTCGCAATAGTTAGTGATACTCTCTCTGAATTCGAGTCTTGCTAGATTAAATCATTCGGATGTGGATGAGTCGAAATATCATGTTTTATATATATATATATTATATATATATATTTCTGTAATACGGTATAGTGATCCGTTTCACCAAACTGCCTCAGAGTTTCTCCTATCAATATAAGTATTTCTCTCGTAAAGTGGTATACCGAACGAAGCTCGCCCCCATTCATACGGAAGTGTACCTGTATATTAGATTATTGTAGAACTCTCATTTATAGATCTATATTGTTAGTACTCTATAGATACTGAGTACCAAATAGGCCTTCAGCTTTATACTAGTCGGAACTCTCGAATATAGATGGGCCGATTTCGACGGCCAAGTTAATTATTATCGGAAGTGATCTTACCTCGAGATATACTAGTTCCTATTTATTTGTGATGCCCTATAGCTGTCTTTTCCTACGTAACCCAATTCTATATTTTCCTCCAGCATAGTGTATAATCATATGAGTACTCTTGAATTTGTGTGCTGCGATTTACTCAACTCTCGCACTTATCTTACCTCAGAATCAACCCACTGCTCACTTATATCAAACTTAGTACATACGTGTTA
This sequence comes from Trachelipus rathkii, assembly GCA_015478945.1. Classification (NCBI taxonomy): domain Eukaryota; kingdom Metazoa; phylum Arthropoda; class Malacostraca; order Isopoda; family Trachelipodidae; genus Trachelipus; species Trachelipus rathkii. The sequence goes on along the minus strand of JABUQX010031518.1, from coordinate 39,636 downwards.
CACGCTTTACTCCAAGATTTTATCTGATGCCATTAAAAGTTAAACCATTATTTGTAGTGATCAAATAAAGAATCTAATTTTATAATAATCTAAAAAAATAGTAATTGCCTATAAATAAGTTTTCTTATTCTTCACCTGAATATATATGTCTTGTGTACAAGGTTTTAAAAATCTTATATTACATATATATATATATATATATATATATAATATATATTATATATCTATTATATATATATATAATAATATAATATAATATATATATATTATATATATATATATATATATATTATATCAGTAGTATGTCGGACTTTTTGAGGTGTAGGCAGAGTAATAAAGCATAACACCTTTACTTGCTTTAAGTGTACACCATAAAAATATTATAAATAAGTTCACAGTTAATGATACCATATTTAATATATATATTATAAAATTATAATTATTATATATATATATATATTATTATATATATTATTATATATATATATAATATTAGATATATATATATATATATATATATATATATATATATATTATATATATATAATTATATATTATATATATTAAATATATAATAATATTATATATAATATATATATTATATATATATATATATATTAATATGTAATTATTATATATATATAATATGTGTGTAGTAGTGTTGTGTGTGCTGATTTCGTTCGTGAATAAGGCTCACTGTTAGCGCCGTACTGATATTTCACTCTAGTATATCCTCCTTTTTTAATATTTTAGCTCGGTAATTATTATAATACAGTTAAGAGCAACTCTAATTAATTTTTCTATATATGTCATAAATAAATAAATAATATGTTCATATTTCTATATATATGGTATAGGGCATCTTTCTCTATATATGTCCGACCAGTGAACTCATCTTATTAATCTTTCATGCGTCTATCTTTTATTTTAAAGATTTTCCCAATTCAATACATATGTTGTATATAGTGAATCTAAATAATAATAAATATATATATTATAAATTGAAACTATTTTTATAAACAACAACTGTTAAATAACGATGTTAATAAAAATATTGTCTAAATATTACTTGATCAAACACCTTATATGATATATTATATACTGAAATTATATTATCATAATTTCATATAGGGAATTCATTTGACTCTATTCTTCTCAATGAGCTCCAACTATCGCCATTACTCGCTTGAGTATCAGAATATACACTATCTATAGATAATACTCGACTTAGCTTAAATATATGCTCGTCACGCTACACCACAAGCCCTAGTTTTATTTTCATGTTTAACCAGGAATAGTGCAAACGCCTTGGAGTGTGAAGTTTTATTAAATAAAAATTTTTGACGGTCCTGCTTCTTTCTTTTTATTTAAATATTTATATAATTACTGGCATTTTTTCACCATTGAAATTGTAATTAGATCCCAACAGCTTTATTAAATAATAGGTTAAAATTTTGAGGGAATAAAATTTTATTTTAATTCGTGATATAAAGATATTTAAGTTTTTCTTATATAAATTTAATAAATTTTTTCTATATACCTGAGTTGTTACGAGTATATACATAGTATATATTATATATATTTAACATATTTGTTTATAAAAAGATTGACAAACAGCTAAGGACATTAAGATTTAATTAAAAAAACAAAAACTAAGTATATATATTATATATTATATAATATATATATATATATATTATATATATATATATATATTATATTAATTATATTAAGTATATATATTAATATATATATATATATATATATATATATATATATATGTATTATATATATTACTGATATATATATATTAATATATATTATTATATATATTATTTAGAATATATATTTATTACCGAATATATATACTTATATATATTTATTAATATATATATATATTATTAATATTTAAATAAGTTTATATATAATAAATAATTAATAATATAATAAATTAATAATAATTAATATAATAAATAATTAATTAATAAAATAATTATATAATTATATTATAATAATAATAATAATTATAGATATATAAAATGATATTTATTTAATTAATTAAATTCTTAATAATATAATAATTAAATTAAATATTTAATTTAATATTTACTCATACTACTCAGTAAATTTATGTAAATAATTCCCAAATAGATAACGTGCCTAAATCTGAATAAATATATATAATAATATATAATTAATAATATATTTAAATCTTAAATTTTATAATTTAATAATTTAATATATTAATTAAGAATATAAATATTAATAATAATATATTATATAATAATAAATAATTTATAAATTCAATAATAATTTTATATAATATATTAAATAAATTAATAATAATTTAAATAATTAAATAATAATAGTTATACAGATAATAATAATAATATTTAAGTTAAATATAGTAATATTATTTAAGTAATTTTCAGATATATCTAGGTGTAATATAATTAGATATCAATATAATATATATAAATATAAAATATATATAATATATTAAATTAAATGTATTATAATAATAATTATATTATATGAATATATTTAGAATCCATATACTCTAAAAGTAATTATTTAGTCCAACTCGAGCATCAGTACCTCATTGAATGAAACAATAAGACAATGTCTAAATCCTTATACTAAATACAGTCTCATAACTCATCGTTATGAATTTTCAATTAAAGTAAATAATATAAAAAAATATATATTTACATTAGGATTGTTATTATTATATTATATATATATATATAATAAAAATATTATAATTTTTATATCTTATAATAGGGGTCAAAAGTATATAATAACTTTTCTAATCACTCTTATCATATGTTTTAATTTTTAGTACCTTTATATATGTATTATTTCAAAATGGTAACAGAATAATTATTAGAATATTAAATAAAATAATAAGGAGTGTCATTATTAGAGTTTGAGATTGGTATGCCATGACCAGCCAAAGACATTTCCACCTCTCTATTTGTTCTCATGTTTTATTAAGTTATTTAACCTATCAATGTACACTCTTATTTGTATAATTATATATATATATATTAATAGATATATATATGTAGGTGTGTGTGATGTGTGTGTATAGTGTTTGTGTGTGTGTGTGTGTGTGTGTGTGTTGTAATATATATATATATATATTTATGTGTGTGTGTGTTGATGTGTGTGATGTGATATGTGTGTGTTGTGTTAGTTATAAAGATATAATGTAAATTCTAATGACCTTATATTATTTTCAATATATTATATTATACTTGCTATATAAGTATAAATATTTATGTATATATATATTTATATATTATACATTTTATTATAGAATTAATATACAATAATAAAATACTCTCTTATAGTAAATTTAGTCAATCAATCTGGAGCTATCGCTCTTGCGGGGATTCCCTCTCTCGCGTTTCTATTGCTAATAAATATATAAAAAATAATATTTATCATAATAAAATTACTAAATATAAATAAATATTTACTTATTACTTATATTATCAATCTTCGATATGATACTTTCCACACACCAATTGGGAAAAAAATAGGAAGTTCATAATATTGGCTTATTTTTGATAGTAGACAGTAAGGTTCAACAAAAAAAATGCCTGTAATTATTGACAATAAGTAATAAAGTATAGGTAGATATTAATAAAAATAAAGATACATAAATAAAAATAAAAATAAATAAAATAAAAAAAAAAAGAAATAATATAGCAAAGGTCCAAAAAATATAATAATAATATCAATAATACATTAATATAATAATAGAGAATTGAGATATCGTTGAATCCTATTAATATCGAAAATAAAGATATATGCTTAAAATATAAAAATGACGATAAATATAATAATGATACAATTAGTATATAAAAATTAATATATAATTTAATTTAGAGATTTGTAAATATCTGACTTTACTAACGCATTATACTATCAACATCACATTTACATCAATACGTGACTAATCAAACACACCATCAATTACATTTTATATATATATAATTATATATTAATAATTAATATATATATATATATATATATATTACTGGAAATATATATAATATATATAATTATATAATATATATTATATATATATTATATTAATATATTAATTTATTAATATTATATTATATATTATATATTATAATATAATATATTATATATATATATTATATATATATTAATATATATAAATATACTATATTAATATATATTGATATTATATATATAATATATAATATATATCCTATTCTGTTTTACGACTTACGTTCATTTTTTTTTTTTTTTTTTTTTTTTTATTTTATTTTTTTTTTTTATATATATTGTATACTATATGTATTAACCCTAACTAATTAGAATTTTAGTGTAAACCGGTAATATGTGATATAAAAGTTCGATAAGTTAATTTTATTAATAATAATATAATTTTATTTTAAAAATAAACCACTAATTTTATGTTAAAATTATGGTGTATTCAAAAATGAAATTATCTCTTGAATAAGAGTACGGACACTTTATACAGTAACAAACAATACTCATTTACATGTTCCCTTCTCACAGTCTAACTTTATATAAACTATATATTATTAATATCTAAAATAATAAATGATAAAAGAGAAATTTCAACCTTTATTTTACAAAACTGAAAATATCTCGCAAACCCCGACACTGACGAATCACCTTAATTAATATTTGGAATCAGCGTATACAGCTTTTATTAAAAAAATGTTATAAAATATTTAGGAGTGATATGACTCGATGACTCAGACGAGGCGACAGTATGGGGGCGTTTATTTCAATACTCACCAGATGAGGGAGTAGGGGAGGATGCACCCGCGACACCCATACAATATATACTCATTTTGAGCGGGTATAGGTGTTTCTGGTGATCAATCTTCCCTCAGGAGTGGGTGGAAATTTATGTCCTTATCACCTGTTGTTGCGAATAGGGCGGTATATGACTCTACGACTCATGCCATATTATTTGAGTATTATTATTACATACAATATTTTGTGGTAGTATATATTTCTCATTTTAGTTAAAAAATAAAAAAAAAAATTAAAACGGATGGAATCGTAAAACGTAAATAGGTCCTATATATATTTTTTGATAATTCATATTACTAGTTAACCACTATATATAAATTTGATTAGTTAGGTAATCATTATATTAAACTAGTGAATAATATAATATTAAAAACTCAAAAAAATAAATAAAAATAATCCAAAATAATAGACGGAGTCTGATTGAAAACATGAAATATAAGGTCTCCTATATATATAATAATATATTATATCATAATGTATATAATATATATATATATATATATATTAATAGTATTAATATCATATATATATTATATATATATTAATATTATAATATATATAATATATATATAATATATATTATATATTATATATTATATACTTATATAAATATAATAATATAATAATGTTATATAATATTAATATATTAGTGATGCAGTATAATACCATTAACCGTATAATTAGCATTACCGCACATTATTTAAAGATCTCGCACTCTCCGCTATCCTCATAATCTACGTCGCTATTGCCTACTGCTGGATTGTTGACTACAATAGTAATATTTTAATTTAGTATAAGATTATATATATATAAGAATTTTATATAATAATTAAATATTACTTGAAGATGAATCATCTGTTAGATAAACACAAATTATTATAAAATGAGTAGTACATATAAGTATGACTTACGTACTCAACTGTATATATATATTTAAATAGATCTCACTGATCTCCTGATTCACAGCATGAAGTTTCATTAATAATTTGTGAGTCAATACAGAGTTCACATGATAGAATTTAGGGATGTCCAAAAAAAATCAAGCGCCTCTAAACAGGCTTATCTTGATCTCCGAACACAATGTAATACATTTAATCTTAACGCTTATAGGAAGCACTTATTGAACCATCTTATTTCAAATATAATATGAAAAATTAGATGTAATCGGATGTTTTTTAAATTTAAGTATAATATGAAAGAATATATTGTGTAATTAAAACATAGAGCTATAGATAAAAAGCTATTTCTGTTCTGTGGAAATTAATGACCTTCATACTTATATTTATGCAATATCTTAATTTTAAGAACCCTATGTGCAAGTTTTATTTTTGTAAGACAATATTTAGAAATAAGTTTAAATCGTCTACATTTTGTTTATATATATAATATTAGTTGCAGTGATTGGAAAAACTTCAATCTTTTAATCAGTTTATTATATTCGGACTCTTACCACATTAAAATAAGCTGAAATAAAAGAAAAGCGTTGAAAATCTCCGACCATAGAAGTATAATAATCTAAATAAACAAATTCATAGGTAATAATAAAATAATTTTCTTACTAGGTTTATATTCATAGTCCAGTAGTGATGAAAAAAACACACGCAATACCTAAAAATGTAGTGTAGTGCAAAATACTGAATTTATCAAAAAAAATATTATTGGCTACGTATAAAAATGAATGATACTCTATGATAGTATTTTTTTAATTTTCATAATCATAATATATTTTAATGAAATTGCTTATTCTATTTTCTATTCCTATTTTACTTCTTCACAGTCACTCACCTTTATTTTTCATTTTTATTTTTCAGAGACACTTCAAAACAGTTTGAAGTGAACTCGGATTCAATTCACCTAAAAATAGTAAACTAATTAATAATATCTTCAGAGATGAATGCGTTTTCGTTGTCAACGATCACTTTCATGATCTCATTAATAATGACCCGCTAAGGATGCTTGTGCAAGGTCTTTCTTTTCTGGTCATTAATTTTATTAATTAATATCATATATAATTTTATTCTATAACAATGTATTAATTTTATTCATTTATTTATTTATTATTACGGTTAATTTTTTATATATCTTTCTTTTCTCGGCAAAATCTTGAAAAGTTTCTTTTAAAAATTTTAAAATCTGATTTTTTTTATGGAAATGGAATAGAAATAAAAAATAACTTCCATTAACTGACTCAATAATTAAAAGATTCTTTGTTGTGATCAAACAAGCGAAGAGCCGCTATTTGAAGTGTTGGACGAACCGAACTGCAAAATTATTGGTTCAGAAATTTGTCCAAGGGAAATTCTCAAAGCAAGTTTTTAATCCATTCTTATCACATATATGAAAGAAAAATTTGTTTTAAGAAGTTTTGACTTTCCTAGTACTTATTTTATCACAGAAAAAAAGCTTTACCAGATGAATATTTGAGAACATCCATTACATACATAATAATATCGTTTGAGATTAGCTAAATGGAGTAGTAATACTAATAATATTTTTTTTTTTTAAATAGCAGCTCATTAGTAACATCGTCGTTGTGGTTATATGGATGAAATATATTTTACAAGTTGTATTTAAAAGAGAAAGATAAGAAAATGAAAGGAAGGAACACAATGTGAAAGAAAAAAAAGATGGACAACATGAAAGAGAAATTCAGGAAAAATTCATTGGAAGAAGGATTGGGAAATTGAATACCATCAGTTTACAAAGCACAAAAAGTATTGGCCAATTCTCCCAGATATTTGATAATCAGACGCTGAAATTTCAAAAAGGTTCTTCTTTTAATCGCTTTTACAACTTAACTGCGTAGGCTGAAGAGAATGGCAAGGAACCCGATACAGTCACATTGTCTTCTCGTATGCAGCTACAATGAAAAGAATAAAATCTGTAGCCATTTAGCATTGGAAGCTAAAGCAATATATATATATATATATATATATATATATATATATATATATATATATATATATATATGCAAAGAATTATATATACATATTATTATTATTATACCTATATATATTATTATTATTATTGTTATATATATATATATATATATATATATATATTATTATTATTATTATTATTATTATTATTATATATATTATTATTATTATATATATATATATATATATTATTATTATATATATTATATATATTTCATATATATATACTATATATATTATATTATTATTATTGTTATTATATATATATATTATTATATTATTATTTATATATTATATTATTATATATACATATAATATTATTTATATATAAATTTATATTTATTATATATATATATATATACATATATATATATATATTATACATATATTATATATATATATTATATATATATATTATACATATACATATATATATATATTATATTTATATTATACATATTATACATATATATATACATATATACATATATATATATATATGTTATTATATATATATATATATATATGTGTGTATATATATATATATATATATATATATATATATATATATATTATATATATATATATATATATATATATATATATATATATATATATATATATATATATATATATAAAAAAAGAAAAAAATGAACAAAACATAGTATCTTTTGAACAAAATTAAAATAAGTTTAAATAAAATAAAAAAAAAACATTAACAGAAAAATGTTTAAAAATATTTTTAAAAAAAATAATTAAATATTTCGATTTGCAAATGGAATTAAATGCCAACAAGAAGTTAGAAGAAGCTTTTGATTACAAATTATTTTCTATTTAATTTTTGAAAAAATGTTTAATTAAAATTTATAATAAATGGTTTATTATATTGTGTTTTCATATCGTTTACGGTAATTATACTTTATTAAAATATATGCCTTATTATATTATCATTGCATTACATTTACCACTGAAAATGTTAATTTTTCCATTTATATTTAATAATAATAATTTCAATTTCAAAACCTTTCTTCAGAAGAGAAAAATTACATTATTAAGTTTAACATACAGTTATAAAACAAAATGCTAGTAAAAATTTTAATATAATATTTAATAATATAGAATTTCTGAAAGGGGTACTAATTGCAACACATTACTGTGTCCTTTGACCCAAAAAATAACACAGGCACAATTAAATTTAACAATTGGGTTTAAGGATTGGGCTTACGAAAATATACTATAGCAGTAATATTTCAATTATAATAAATGATAGTAAATTAAATATTAATTAAATTATTAATTAATTAAATTATTAATTAAAATAGTAAGATAATAATAATAATAATAATAATAATAATAATAATAATAATAATAATAATAATAATAATAATAATAATAATAATAATAATAATAATAATAATAATAATAATAATAATAATAATAATAATAATAATATTTATATTTATATTTATATTTATATTTATATTTATATTTATATTTATATTTATATTTATATTTATATTTATATTTATATTTATATTTATATTTATATTTATATTTATAATTGTAATTGTAATTGTAATTGTAATTGTAATTGTAATTGTAATTGTAATTGTAATTGTAGTTGTAATTGTAATGATAATTGTAATTGTAATTGTAATTGTAATTGTAATTGTAATTGTAATTGTAATTGTAATTGTAATTGTAATAATGCTAATAAAAATAATACTAATAATAATAATAATAATAATAATAATAATGATAATAATAATAATAATAATAATAATAATAATAATAATAATAATAATAATAATAATAATAATAATAATAATAATAATAATAATAATAATAATAATAATAATAATAATAATAATAATAATAATAAAAGGATTTGTCTTATAAATGGACATAAATATTGCAAATTAAATTAGTACTTTATTAAAATTTTAAAAAATAATAATAATTAAAAACCAAGAAAGAGAGGTAACTAAATTTTTATTGTAAACACAAATACATATAAATAAAATTGAATAATATAAAATTATAAAGAGCATTTCTTAATATGATAAAAATATTTAATATTATATAAAAAAATTGAAATTAAATTAATAATTTATTAAATTGAAAAGATGAAAGAAAAAAAATAAAAATAATTAAATTTTCACAAGAAACTCGAGTGACTTAAACCTTGAAATTAAAATTCAAGTGTTGAACACACCAACGCAACAAAGGAATGAAGAGTTATTCCCCTCACGTAGAAGGAGAGCTCAAGATTTAGTGAAGAGACTCTTCGCTTATCCTGCGGCGTTTGATCTCGAAGATTCGGCACGTCACGTGACAATTCTTTTATGAAACACCTTCCATTCATTTGTAGAGCTAAATATTATTGTCACAATTTTAACTAAATTTCATGATCATGCCTTAAGTAGATACACCCGCACACAAACACACACCCAATATATATATATATATATATATATATATAGTATATATATATATATATATATATATATATATATATATATATATATATATATATATATATATATATATATATATATAAATATATATATATATATATATATATATATATATATATATATATATATATATATATATATATATATATATATATATATATATAAATATATATATATATTTAATATTTAAATATTTATATAAAGAGTAGTTATATATATATATATATATATATATATATATATATATATATATATATATATATATATATATATATATATATATATACAATATCCTCGTAAAGGTGTATTGATTGTTGTTGCGGTTTTACGCTCTTGGTGAATAACCTGAAACATAGCATGGTTACAAGAACCAATACTTGAGAGATCTCGTGCGTCCCCCCCAGACCCTAGCGCTAAGTATGTGCATTGTCACATACGAATCCTTTTAAATCTTCTTTCTGTCCTTTCATTATTCGAGTTATTTATATCTTTTAATCCTCCTCCTCCTCCTCCATAATTTATAACTTTTCTTTCTGCCAGAGAGGTAGATGAACGCCGATGACACACTTCCTTATTGGATAGGCACCTGACGTCATCTGTGCTGAAGGAGTATAAGCCACATCACCCGTTCGTGATTCGGCGCACACGACATAGCACCAGGTTTGGATCTTTTTCCCTGACCTTTCTGGAGCATCTATAATAAGAGACTTCCCATCGCTTAGCGCGGTCCTCCGGGCACAAACCTCATAGGGCACCCATGAGGGGGGGGGACCCCTTTGATTTAATATATCAGGGAAAACTTACGCTGCCTCAAAGTTTGATGAATATAACGATTGCCGAACCCAGACAGATAAATGGACTTACTCTTCTGAACTGCACGCACTTCGAATATTGATGCCGTGATTCCCTCCACTTCGCCTGGAAGGCCTCTCTCTATCTCCAGATATCAGTCACCTGGCACGCCCTCGAAAAGTAGTATATGGTCAGACCTCCCAACTCTACTACATCTGTTAGATCCCATCCAAAACGAGGCGATGCGTATCTCCACTGGAGTCTTCCAATCGTCTCCCCGTGTGAGCCTTGAACTTGAATCTGATGTAATATCACTCTCTCTTCAAAGGGAATACATCATGTGCACAAGCTATATTCCCTTTCAACCCATTACCATCTGCTCTAACACCGATTCTGCAAGTTATACCTCAGAATCCTCCTTACTGGCAGTTTTCAAACAGTTTATAACATTCTTAACTTCCTCAACATTCCATTGTAAAAGGTACTGACGTTCTCTTATGATGAAGGGTATACACCTTGGTTATTTCCTGCTTCCGCCATTTGTCTGGTCCTGACCTCCCTCTCCAAATCTAGCCACCCTGCTGCCTTGTTAAAGGCATCATTCTTGTCTCGTTCCGCAGTTCACGGAGGATATACTCCAGTGTTTACTTAAACAGGGAACAGTGTGGGTGTATCTGCTGTCTTTGCTGACCGCAACCTCTCTCATACCCTCCCCCATCACGCTTCAATTTTTAAGGCAGAATAAATGGCTATAATGAATGCCCATTCTCGAATTTTATTTATTAACCAAGATCACTCATATGTAATTTTTTCAGATTAGCTCAGCACCCTCCAGGTGCTTAAAACCCTAAATTCTAAAAACACAATGGTATTTGATGTACAAAAATTTCTTCGGCTTTTCCACTCTCGTAACAAACAAATCATACCATGTTGGCCCTCTCTCACGTAGGGGTAACTGGCAGCGAAATTGCTGACAGAGAGGCCAAAATAGCCGCCTCTTCTTTTCGAAGAGGTTCTAGTTAAATCCTGGATACCATTCGACAAGGTCTCTTCCCCTCAACTGATTACTATCCTGCTCTCCGACAAGACTTCCGGTCT